>JAJIBD010007676.1:0-15886 GCA_021461705.1 Cryptotis parvus | reverse complement strand
CCTCCCTTTCTCTCCTCTTTCCCCTCTCTTCCCCTTCCTTCCCTTCCCCTTTTCTCTATCCTTTCTTGGCACCCCTGGCAGTACTTAAGGGTTGCTCCTGCCTTTGCTCTCAGCAATGGTGCTAGCAGTGTCAGGGACCATACGGGCCCAACACGTGCGAGGCAAGTGCTGCTGTGCTCCCGTCGCTCCAGCCCTAGCTCACACACTGCTTGTGGTGGCATCACGAATCCTCACATTCAGCACCTCCAGGATGGCCCAGAGTGCGAGGGCAGTGCCAGGATGGAGCTTCTGGCCTCAGTCCCATAAGGCGGGTGTCTCCCAGCTGCCCCCTCCCTGGGCCTTGCGTTAGGACTGTGGGTTTGTGGCAGCTTGAGCACGTGACACTCTAGTAGGACTCAGTTTGGATGTGGACTGCGGGTTCGCCTTTGCTGGGTGAGTGGCGCCATCCTGGGTCCCGGCATGGGCAGCGGCAGCCCGTCAGAGCCGGCAGCTGAGTGCCAGGCCTGCCTCTCTGCCTTTTGTACCTGTAGCTAGCGCACGTGCTTCATTATAATACAACAGCCCACAGCCACCCTTTAGCACAAGACAGACTCTGTTGGATGGCTTGACCTTGCTGGCGGCTGCTGCCCTCACTGCTGCTAAGCAGAGAGCTGTGGTTCCAAGTGATGCCAAGTGAATTGGCACAGTGATGCCAAGTGAATTTTGTAGTCATACATCGTCCCCTGCATGTATCTTGGGTGCCAGACACTTGTTCACTCAACATCCGATGTCCGTGTTCCTTTCTGCTGTGGCTGTAGCTCATTCGTTCTCAGGACCCTCACAGCACTGGAGCTTCTCGCCGGGAATGTGCCCGTCGGGAGAGATTTGTGGTGCCCTGCTTACAGCAGGACGTGACCAGTCCCTCAGAGGCCCGTTGGAGACTCCCCGAAATGCCCCGCTCTTTGAGAAGCTCAGCATCGACTCAGCCGGCCATCTGTGGCACTGGTGGGCACCAAGCTGCTCCTGGCTGCTGAGGGCACGTTGCACAACCCGTGGACACTGGGGACATTGCAGTGGAGCTACTTGCCCACCCCGCCGGGGCCCTCACGAGCCAAGCACTCAAGTCTGCCCTTGCCTCTCTCTCCCTGCCCGGCCAGGTCCACCTACCCTGGACCCTGGGGCCTCCTCTCAGCCTCTCTGTCCACAGGCACAGAACCTTGCCAGACTCAGCTCACTGGTTAGAATGCTGCTCTCTCCTTAACCTGGCAGGGACGGACCTAACCTGCTTGCAGCCTGGCACACGGCCTTCCTTCCTTCCCAGGAACCTGCCCCGGGCATGCTTTGCCCACATGGGCACGTTGCGGCTCCTGGGCCGCTGCTTTGGCTCAACTTAGCGGGGCCTAGGTGGGTGGGGGGGGTTCTGGCATTACACTCCTGCCCTCGGAGGGGTCGGTGGGGTTCTGGGTTTCTCTGCTTTGGGGGCTGTGCTCGCGTGGCGGTCGCCCCTGTGGGTGTTCTTCTCCTCGCTTTTGTGGTGGTGCCTGGCTCGTGGCTGGGGTCGCCTGGTCCTGCTCGGGTCTTTGTTGTTGCCTGCCTGTGTGAAAGCCTTTAAAACTGCCGGTTCTGGTGTTCATCCGTCTCGGCGGGGAGGGGTGCTTGCGGGCCGGGCGCCCGCGGCACACTTGAGAGACGCTGCTTTCTGCTGACATGAACAGTTCGACAGCCTCCGTGAAAAGCCTTTGCACACAGAGACCTCATGCCCGGCCCCTCTGGACTCCCCCGTCTTTCTCTGTAAATGGTGGCATGCAGATGTCATCAGGAGGCTTGACCGGGAAACAGTGGAGCAGACAGACGGGCCCAGGGCTAACTAAGCACAGCAGCGGCTTGGGGACACGTGAAGTTTTATTCGAATATAGAATTCTTTGTTTTGTTATTTTTGGGCCACATCTGGTGATGGTTAGGGCTTACTCCTGGCTTTGTACCAGGGATCACTTCTGGCGGTACTTGGGGACCATATGGGATTCTGGGAATTGAATCTGGGTTGTGTGCAGAGTAAGTGCCTTATCCGCTGTACAAGTAACTGCCTTATCCGCTGTACTATTGCTCTGGTCCCTGGAATGTGTTTTTTTTTTTTTTTTTTGGGTCACACCCAACAATGTTCAAGGGTTACTCCTTGCTCTGCTCTCAGGAATTACTCCTGGCACTGCTTGGTGGACCATATGGGATGCCGGGATCGAACCCAGGTTGGCTGCATGCAAGGCAAATGACGTACCCACTGGACTATAGCTCTGACCCCAGGAATATGTATTCTTAAAAAAAAAAGGTCCAAGTGTAGCTTCTCATTAGTTATCTGTCAGCCAAAAAAACACACCAAGAAAATCTCATTAGACAATCTGTTTGCCTCTGAGAACAGCAACTGCCATTTGCCATCACAGATGTCCAGGGTAGAGCGAAGGGCAGGAGTGGCTAGTGGCCTCGTGTGGCTAGTGGCCTCGTGTGGCTAATGGTCTCGTGTGGCTAGTGGCCTCGTGTGGCTAGTGGCCCTGTGTGGCTAATGGTCTCGTGTGGCTAGTGGCCTCATGTGGCTAGTGACCTCGTGTGGCTAGTGGCCTCGTGTGGCTAGTGGCCTCGTGTGGCTAATGGTCTCGTGTGGCTAGTGGCCTCGTGTGGCTAGTGGCCTCGTGTGGCTAATGGTCTCGTGTGGCTAGTGGCCTCGTGTGGCTAAGTGGCCTCGTGTGGCTAGTGGCCTCGTGTGGCTAGTGGCCTTGTGGGGCTAATGGTCTCGTGTGGCTAGTGGCCCCATGTGGCTAGTGGCCTCGTGTGGCTCGTGACCTCGTGTGGCTAGTGGCCTCGTGTGGCTAGTGGCCTCGTGTGGCTAGTGACCTCGTGTGGCTAGTGGCCTCGTGTGGCTAGTGGCCTCGTGTGGCTAGTGGCCTCGTGTGGCTAGTGACCTCGTGTGGCTAGTGGCCTCGTGTGGCCTAGTGGCCTTGTGTGGCTAGTGGCCTCATGTGGCTAGTGGCCTCGTGTGGCTAGCGCTTAGGCAGAGGAGCTGGACTAAGACAGAAGCAGTCTAGGGCTTCTCTACTGCGTGGCCCCAGCTGTCCAAGCAGGCCACAGGCGAAAACTGTCCCTGGGAAGGCGGAGGCATGAGCATAGGGCAACCCTGTGGGACGGCGTAAGGGGCAGGAAGGAAGCAGGGTTGGAAGGACCCAGGTTTGGGAAAAGGCCTCCCGATGTGGTGGGAATCCAGACAGAGCCCCGTAAGGCCTGGTGACTGTGACGGTTGCCCGGGAGGCCTGGGTGCTGAGTGTGTCCTACCAGGGCTCTCGAGGAAAGAGGACTTTGCTGAGTCTGGGCTCTGCACAGGGGCGGCCCCGTTCAAGCTTCTGGAGTCAAGTGCTCAGTGGACCGAGCGTTGTGCACGCCTGTGAGACCGAAACTACTCGAGCTGACTGACGGGTGACCTCCCTCCGTGCTAGGGGGCTCCTCCGAGTGCTCACTGCATGCCGGGCTGTGGCGGAAGGCACCCGGCTGAGCCCGCAGTGAGCCCAGAGCCCAGAGGGTGACAGGGAGCCATCCTTTCCTGTGAGGAGGTTTCACCCAGAGCTTGTCTGTGAGGGAGAGATGCTACCAAGGGGTGGCTCCAAGCCTATCACTATCACTATCTTCCAGTTTCATCTATTGGCTCTAGGGCGCACCAGTAACATCTCCATATGTCCTGTCTCATGCTAGTAGAGCCCAAGGGCATCTGTTTGCTCCAGGAACATAAAGAGCCTCAAACCATTATATTAGGTCATGGGAATGACCTAACATAATTGTTACTGGTATTTGGCATATCAAATATGGCACGGGCAGCTTACCGGGCTTGCCGTGCCTGGCTCCAAGCCTAAAAAATCAAAAAGTTCTGGGGCTGGAGCAATAGCCCAGCGGGTAGGACGTTTGACCCGGGTTCGATCCCAGCATCCCATAGGGTCCCCCGAGCACCGCCAGGAGTAATTCCTGAGTGCAGAGCCAGGAGTAACCCCTGAGCATCGCTGCGTGTGACCCAAAAAAGCAAAAAAAAAAAGTTCTTTTTCTTTGGCCACACCCGCCCAGCAGTGCTCAGGGCTCACTCCCTGGCTGCACACAGGGCTCACTCCATATGGAAACTGCGTTGCCGCATGCACGTCCGGAGCTCTCCCCGCTGTACTGAGGCTCCAACAACTGACTGCTGGTCACACCCGGCAACGCTCAGGGGTTTCTCCTGGCTCTGCACTCAGGAATCACTCCTGGCGGTGCTCGGGGGACCATATGGGATGCCGGGATCGAACCCTGGCTGGCTTGGGCCTGCCGCGTGCAAGGCAAACGCCCTACCCGCTGGACTATCGCTCCGGCCCCATAGGGCAGTGGCTTTTATCTCACTTATTTTTATTTGTTTGTCTTAGGTTTCTGGGCTATTCCTGGGGGTGTGAGTCGTGTGTCTGCCTTTGTGCCTGCCGTAGGGGACCAGGCAGTGTTCAGGATTATCCCGGGTGCCTGCACCCAAAGCTTGCGTCCCAGCCTGTGGAGCTCTCTTTACAAGGGAGGAAATACTCCCTGATTTTATTAGTTTTCATTGTGGGACCACACCTGGTGTCACTCAGGGCTGACTCCTGACTGTGCTTGGGGGCTGGGCGTCATGTGAGGTGGGTCAAACAGGTTGGTCACGTGCCAGGCAAGCACCGTACTGTCTGGCCTTAAAAGCTTACGTTTATGGCTGCTTGTGGCCATACCGGTGTTGCTCAGGGACTATGGCTCTGTCTGTGCTGGGGCTGTAGCGTGGTTACCGCTAGTGGTAACTAGTGCTCAGGAGGCGTTTAGACTTTTCATAGGGTGCCAGGGGCCTAACCGTGCCTCCTGCCTCCAAAGTGTGAGTCTACTGAGCTACCTGGGCTGTGCCTCCTTGTTTCTGAATTTGGTTTTGGCCACACCCAGAGGTGATCCAGCATCACTCCCAGCAGGGTTTAGTTAACCTTCTTGGGATGCCAGGGCTTGACTCCATTGGCCACACACAAGGCAATGCCCTACCCACTCTGCTACCTCTGTGGCCCCTATTTGGTTTGCAGTAGCAGTGGGGAGCAGGAAGGGTCCCTCCTGACACTGCTTTGCCCGGTGGTTGCAGCCGGATGGTGTGGTGCTTTGTACAGGTGGTGCTCAGGGCGACTGGCAGAGCCACATGACTGGCTCTGGAGTTGGGCGGGTGGGAACATGCAATCCCGGCTCTCCAACATGGCCTCTTGCACATGCTACACGTGTGCGGTGCTCCTCGCTGCCCCCGGGCTTCTCCCTTAATAAAGGAGAAGGAAGTAGATAGTGCCTGTCAAGTGTGGGGCCCGAGCCTCCCCCGAACATGGGAGACAGGTCTAATAGCAGTACTGGGGCTTTTGATGGCGGAAATGAAAATATATACACTATAGCTTATAAAAGGATCTTCCCAAAAGAGCTGATGGATGCGATCCCATTGCTTGTGCAATTCTGATGTTTTATCTGCGGAGTGGACCGTGTGGGGTAACTGAATGGAATTTATTACCCCGTGACTAAAAAATAAATGGCCCCAAATGCCAGAGCTCTCGGCCCCTCATTAGAAAATACCAATGGCAGGAGCGCAGAGAGTGAGCTGGTGGTGGGCTCAGGCTCGCAGCCCCTCAGTCATGGTGTGTATGTAAATGAGGCCAGCTCACAGGACTTTGGGTAAAGGTCTCAGGGCAAAGAGATGCACCCTCGAAATCCGTGACGAAAGTTTGCCTCTGTGTGGGGAGAAACTGCGAACGATTTCTGTTCCTTGACTCTTGCGGTAGAGTCTGAGTGTCAACTTGGAGCTTGAATTTCAGATTTTGTTGTTCTACTTCTTCTCTCTGGAGCTCGCTAAAGATAATTTCCTGCAATTGATGTGATTGCTTAAAAGGCATGCTCACGCTGCTGAGCTGGCTTGGGGCTGGCTTGGGGACTGTTTGCCGCCTCTCCAGCAAGGAGGCTCTTTCCCAGGAGTGCGTCGAGGGAACATCTGTACCATGGCCTGCCGTTATGGCTTTGTCGGAATCTAGATATTCTGCTGGAAGTACCGGGAGTGAAACCGTGTGCTGCTCTATAATGGACACGCAGCTCAGAACCTGATGTGTATCACTCTGTTTCATCTTCAAAATTACCCTCTGGGGGTTGAAAACACAAAATCCATAGTCCTAGAAGGCATGAAAAATGGCTGGTAATATAAGTGAGTATCTAAATTAGACTCATTTGGGGGTGCGTTTGGGTCCTCTGGGGGCCGCATGATGCCAGGACTCGACCCCTCGGTCTGGCTTCCAAGACCAGACGAGATGGGGAGCCTTTAAGTAAGTGTGGCCGGAGGGCCTGGCTTGGCAGGCGAAGCTCATTGGCTGGCCTGCCCAGTGCTCTCTCCTGCCCTGAATAAGAATGTTTAAGGTACGTTTACTCTTTCCCCTCTTATGCATGAATCATTACATGTACCTCTTCCGCCTGGGGTATGCGTTCGCACACAAGTCGTTAGTCTAGTACCGCCTACAGTTTCTAAGTCTTGGTCCATTACTCTGGTACCACCTGACACTTCCTAACCCTTGGTCCATTACTCTGGTACCACCTGACACTTCCTAACCCTTGGTCCATTACTCTGGCACCACCTGACACTTTCTAACTCTTGGTTCATTACTCTGGCAGCACCTGACACTTCCTAACCCTTGGTCCTTTACTCTGGTACCACCTGACACTTCCTAACCCTTGGTCCGTTACTCTGGTACCACCTGACACTTCCTAAACCTTTTTCCGTTACTCTGGTACCACCTGGCACATCCTAACCCTTGGTCCATTAGTCTGGTACCACCTGACACTTCCTAACTCTTGGTCCGTTAGTCTGGCACCACCTGACACTTCCTAACCCTTGGTCCATTACTCTGGTACCACCTGACACTTCCTAACCCTTGGTCTGCCGCAGACTGCTCAGTCGGGGTGAGCTCTAAGTCTCGGGGATAACCAGCGTGAGGAAATCAGGAGAACAGGAACGTCGGCGCAATGGACAGACAGGCACAGACACAAGGGAGGTCAAATACTGCTGCTGCTGTTTACTGAGGGCAAAGCTTTTCTTTTTATGTTCAACAAATGCACAGACGCAAGATTACACCAGTTATTTTTTAGCAAAGGAGACATTTTTTGCTTTTTTTTTTTTTTTTTTTTGCTTTTTTAGGTCACACCCCGCAATGCTCAGGGGTTTCTCCTGGCTCTGCACTCAGGAATTACTCCTGGCGGAGCTCGGGGGACCATATGGGATGCCGGGATCGAACCCAGGCCCGCACAGGCCGGCCGTGCAAGGCAAACGCCCTACCCGCTGGGCTATCGCTCCGGCCCCCATTTTTATACTATCCTTGTTTTATGCTATAATTGTGTATAATGAAAACTACGGTTGCCGCAGGCTTCTCTCCTTGTCCAGTTTCTCCATTACTCAGAGTCTAAGTTTCAGCATTAACAAGCGCTCTAATTGCACACCAAGCATTCTTAGGGACAACTAAAGGGAGTCTAGGGGGCTTTGTTGGCAACAGTCCCTTTTTAGGGGAAGCACCGTCTGGTAACTGTCCCTTTTTAGGGGAAGTACCGAAGCCATCCCCTGGCCCAGTGAGCACTTTCATGCTACGCGAGCCGGTGCCCGGGGAGCCGTGGCATTGGTCCGTTACTCTTGTACCACCTGACACTTCCTAACCCTTGATCGATTATTCTGGTACCACCTGACACTTCCTAACACTTGTTCCGTTACTCTGGTACCATCTGACACTTCCTAACCCTTTGTCCGTTACTCTGGTACCACCTGACACTTCCTAACCCTTGGTTCATTACTCTGGCACCACCTGACACTGCCTAACCCTTGGTCTGTTACTGTGGTACCACCTGACACTTTCTAACTCTTGATCTGTTACTCTGGTACCACCTGACACTTTCTAACTCTTGGTCTGTTACTCTGGTACCACCTGACACTTTCTAACTCTTGGTATGTTAGTCTGGCACCACCTGACATTTCCTAACCCTTGGTCCGTTACTCTGGTACCACCTGCCACTTCCTAAACCTTGATCCGTTATTCTGGTACCACCTGACAGTTTCTATCTCTTGGTCCATTAGTCTGGCACCACCTGACACTTCCTAACCCTTGGTCCATTACTCTGGTACCACGTGACACTTTCTAACCCTTGGTCCGTTACTCTGGCACTTCCTGACACTTCCTAACCCTTAGTCCGTTACTCTGGCACCACCTAAGACTTCCTAACCCTTGGTCCATTACTCTGGCACTGCCTGACACTTTGTAACCCTGGTCCGTTACTCTGGTACCACCTGACACTTCCTAACCCTTGGTCCGTTACTCTGGTACCACCTGACACTTCCTAACCCTTGGTTCTTACTCTGGCCCACCTGTCCTAACCTGTTTTGGTCCACCTGACACTTTAACTTTTGTACCTGGTACCACCTGACACTTCTAACTCTTGTCTGTTACTCTGGTCCACCTGACACTTTCTAACTCTTGGTATGTTGTCTGGCACCACCTGACATTTCCTAACCCTTGGTCCGTTACTCTGGTACCACCTGCCACTTCCTAAACCTTGATCCGTTATTCTGGTACCACCTGACACTTTCTATCTCTTGGTCCATTAGTCTGGCACCACCTGACACTTCCTAACCCTTGGTCCATTACTCTGGTACCACGTGACACTTTCTAACCCTTGGTCCGTTACTCTGGCACTTCCTGACACTTCCTAACCCTTAGTCCGTTACTCTGGCACCACCTAAGACTTCCTAACCCTTGGTCCATTACTCTGGCACTGCCTGACACTTTGTAACCCTGGTCCGTTACTCTGGTACCACCTGACACTTCCTAACCCTTGGTCCGTTACTCTGGTACCACCTGACACTTCCTAACCCTTGGTCCGTTACTCTGGTACCACCTGACACTTCCTAACCCTTGGTCCGTTACTCTGGTACCACCTGACACTTCCTAACCCTTGGTCCGTTACTCTGGTACCACCTGACTCTTCCTAACCCTTGGTCCGTTACTCTGGCACCACCTGACACTTCTTAACCCTTGGTCCGTTACTCTGGTAGCACCTGTCACTTCCTAACCCTTGGTTTGTTACTCTGGTAGCACCTGTCACTTCCTAACCCTTGGCCCGTTACTCTGGCACCACCTGACACTTGCTGAACTTTAGTTGCGTCACCCCTGCTCCTTCTATCTGTTTCTGTTTCTTCCTTTTTCCCACTGTTTTTGTTTTCGGCCATCCCCAGGATACTCCAAAGTTCCTCCTTGCCCTGCACTCAGGGATTAGTTCTGGTGGTGTTTGAGGGGCCATATGGCCTGTTGCAGGCATACACTGTCCTGCCGTCCTGTTTGTCTAAGCCCGTTATGGGCGTGACCGGGCGGGTGGGCTTTGGCATAGGCTGAGGGTCTTGTTGCTCATGGTCGGCGTCGAGCACTTGCTGGTGTGCTCGCCTGGGTCCCCGCCCTTCAGTTGTGCCGGTTACCTGCACTTGGGTTGTGATGTTTTTGGGGGCTTGCTGCAGCGCTGTCGGCCAACTTGGGTTCCATCCCTGGCATCCCATAGAGACCCTACAGCACCCCCCAGGAGTAACACCTGAGTGCAGAGCTTGAGGAACCCCTGAGCATCACGGGGGTGACCTAAAAAGCATCAGATTGCATCCGACCAACGAGACTGCAGATGTAACTTTAGGCAAATGATGGGATGTAAGGAGCCAATCGGACTTGCAGCTCCCAGAGCCAGGGCATGCGCCAAGAGAGCCCGCCAGCACTTGCAGGTTCCAGAGCCATGCACCCAGAGCGTCTCAAGCACTTGCAGCTCCCAGAGCCAGCATGCACCAAGAGCGCCCGCCCTCATTTGCTGCTCCCAGAGCCAGCATGCACCAAGAACGCCCCCAGCACTTGCAGCTCCCAGAGCCAGCATGCACCAAGAGCGCCTGCCAGCACTTGCAGTTCCCAGAGCCATGCACGAAGAGCGCCTACTAGCACTTGCAGCTCCCAGAGTCACGGCATGTGACAAGAGCGAACGACAGCAATTACAGTTCCCAGAACCAGCACCAAGAGTGCCCCCAGCACTTGCAGCTCCCAGAGCCAGCATGCACCAAGAGCGCCCACCAGCACTTGCAGCTCCCAGAGTCAGCATACACCAAGAGCGCCTGCCAGCACTTGCAGCTCTCAGAGCCATGGCATGTGTCAAGAGCACCCGCCAACACTTGCAGCTCCCAGAGCCATGCACCAAGAGAGCCCCAGCACTTGCAGCTCCCAGAGCCATGCACCATGAGCGCCCGCCATCACTTGCAGCTCCCAGAGCCGGCATGCACCAATAGCACCCGCCAGCACTTGCTGCTCCCAGAGCCAAAATGCACCAAGATCGCCAGCCAGCACTTGCAGCTCCCAGAGCCATGTACCAGAGTGCCCGCCATCACTTGCAGCTCCCAGAGCCGGCATGCACGAAGAGCGCCCGCCAGCACTTGCAGCTCCCAGAGTCATGCACCAAGATCGCCTGCCTGCACTTGCAGCTCCCAGAGCCACGGCATGTGCCAAGAGCGCCTGCCAGCATTTGCAGCTCCCAGAGCCATGCACCAAGAGCGCCTGCCAGTACTTGCAGCTCCCAGAGCCATGGCATGCACCAAGAGCACCCGCCAGCACTTGCAGCTTCCAGAGCCATGCACCAAGAGCGCCCACCAGCACCTGCAGCTCCCAGTGCAAGCATGCAAAAGAGCGCCCAACAGCACTGACAGCTCCCAGAGATAGCATGCACCAAGAGCGCCCGCCGCACTTGCAGTTCCCAGAGCCATGTACCAAGAGCACCCGCCAGCACTTGCAGCTCCCAGAGCTAGCATGCACCAAGAGCGCCCAGCAGCTTGCAGCTCCCAGAGCAATGTACCAAGAGTGCCTGCAGGCACTTGCAGCTCCCAGAGCCGGCATGCACCAAGAGTGCCTGTCAGCACTTGTAGCTCCCAGAGCCTTGCACCAAGAGCGCCCGCCATCGCTTGCAGCTCCCAGAGTCAGAATGCACCAAGAGCTCCCGCCAGCATTTGCAGCTCCCAGAGCCAAGTACCAAGAGCGCCCACCAAAACTTGCAGCTCCCAGAGCTAGCATGCACCAAGATTGCCTGTCAGCACTTGCAGTTCCCAGAGCCATGTACCAAGAGCACCCGCCAGTACTTGCAGCTCCCAGAGCCGGCATGCACCAAAAGCGCCCGCCAGCACTTGCCACTCCCAGAGCCACAGCATGCACCAAGAGCGCCCACCAGCACTTGCAGCTCCCAGAGCCATGCACCAAGAGCACCCCCAGCACTTGCAGCTCCCAGAGCCGCATGCACCAAGAGCACCCACCAGCACTTGCAGCTCCCAGAGCCAGCATGCACCAAGATTGCCCGCCAGCACTTGCAATTCCCAGATCCAGCATGCACCAAGAGCGCCCCCAGCACTTGCAGCTCCCAGAGCCAGCATGCACCAAGAGCACCCCCCAGCACTTGCAGCTCCCAGAGCCAGCGTGCACCAAGAGCACCCACCAGCACTTGCAGCTCCCAGAGCAAGCATGCACCAAGAGCGCCCCAGCACTTGCAGCTATCAGAGCCGCCAGCATACACTAAGAGCGCCAGCCAGCACTTGCAGCTCCCAGAGCTGGCATGCACCAAGAGCGCCCGCCAGCACTTGCAGCTCCCAGAGCCATGCACCAAGAGCGCGCCAGCTCTTGCAGCTCCAAGAGCCAGCATGCACCAATAGCGCCCGCCAGCACTTGCAGCTCCCAGAGCCAGCATGCACCAATAGCGCCCACCAGCACTTGCTGCTCCCAGAGCCATGCACCAAGAGTGCTCGCCAGCACGGGCAGCTCACAGAGCCACGGATTGCACCAAGAGCGCATGCCAGCACTTGCAGCTCCAGAGCCATGCACCAAGAGCGCCCCCAGCTCTTACAGCTCCCAGAGCCAGCTTGCACCAAGAGCACCCCCAAAATTTGCAGCTCCCAGAGCCAGCATGCACCAAGAATGCCCCCAGCGCTTGCAGCTCCCAGAGCCATGCACCAAGAGCGCCCCCAGCACTTGCAGCTCCCAGAGCCGGCATGCAAAAGAGCGCCCACCAGGACTTGCAGCTCCCAGAGCCAGCATGCACCAATAGCGCCCGCCAGCGCTTGCAGCTCCCAGAGCCATGCACCAAGAGTGTCCCCAGCACTTGCAGCTCCCAGAGTCAGAATGCACCAAGAGTGTCCACCAGCAATTGCAGCCCAATAGCCCACACTCTCCGGTCTGCGCAGCGGCAGAGAGCAGCAACCAAGGGCTACAACCCCCGCCCGGCTCGGCTCAACACAAGCAACACTTTGGCTGCTGGCAAGCACAGCCGACAGCGCTGCAGCAAGCCCCAAAAACATCCCAACCAAAATGCACGTAAGCAGCACAACTGAAAGGGTGGGGGACCCAGGCAAACACACAAGCAAGGAAACGCCCTCCCTGCTCTGCTCTCACTCGGCCCTCTGATTGGTCCTCTGATAAGCCCTTATTTGCATGCCCAGTCTGATTGGTTCCCCGCATTCTATCATTTGCATACAGAGACATCTGCAGTCTCATTGGTGGGATACGATCTGATGCCTTTTTGGGTCACCCCCGGCAATGCTCAGGGGTTCTTCTTGCTCTGCACTTAGGAATTACTTCCGATGGTGCTGGGGACCTTATGAGATGCTGGGATAGAATCCAGGTCAGCCACACGCAAGCCTTCTTGGTAGGGTTACTGGGATGACGGGATCAGTTAGAAGCTGTCTAGAACTGTACACAGTGTATATAAATGGGAAAGATCCTGGGAAGGACCTGATCCTAAAATCAGTATTATCTAAGAATATTGCGCGGCCGCAACAAAGCATGGGTCTCTCTTCCGGGGCAGCTGGCATGGAGGCGGAGGAAAGGGCAGGGCCCAAAACTCCATTCCGAGTCCGGCCAGCGTGGTCTCTCCCCCGCACATGTGAGCAAACCCTGGGAGCAATGTTGGACTTGGAGCTGGCGGAGCCCTCACCGGGAGGTCAGCTCCATGGGTTGCTTCCACGTGGGGCCGGCCGAGCAGCGCAATGTGGGTCTGAAGTGGACCCACAGCTTAGTGGGTCTTAGTGTTTTGCTCTACACACTAAGAAGAATTGCAGCGTGTAGAAGAGTCCGAGAGGGGGACGGTAGCTCGGCTGTGCAGTGTGACCTGTGTCCTCTTCCTTGGTGTGTGGGCTGTGAGGCCGTGGCGGCGGAGCTCCAGAACTGTACCTGGAGGACCCAGGGTCCCTTTCCTGCCCTTCTCTGGTCATCGGGCCAGTAGTTCAGTCCAAGGGGATGTGGTAGCCTCTCGTGGCCTGCAGTACGGGGATGATGCAAGCCACTTCACAAGGCTTGGGGCGGCTCCAGGGTGACAGCGTGTGATGTTCGGGTGCTCTGTCCTTGCCGTGTGGCCCCCTCTCGGCCCCCTCCATACCTGCTTCTGAGACCTCACTCACAGCCTTTGTGATTCGGACAGTGCTGACCGCTGCGGTCTCTGTGTCTGCTTCAGAGCCACTTGCTCTTGCCTGAGATGCCCACAGCTCTGCCTGTGCCCTGCGACATGCCTCAGGAACCCCATCCCTGCCTGTGTGAGCCCACAGAACCCCAGCCCTGCCTGTGTGAGCCCACAGAACCCCATCCCTGCCTGTGTGAGCCCACAGAACCCCATCCCTGCCTGTGTGAGCCCACAGAACCCCATCCCTGCCTGTGTGAGCCCACAGAACCCCATCCCTGCCTGTGTGAGCCCACAGAGACCCCATCCCTGCCTGTGTGAGCCCACAGAACCCCATCCCTGCCTGTGTGGAGCCCACAGAACCCCATCCCTGCCTGTGTGAGCCCACAGAACCCCATCCCTGCCTGTGTGAGCCCACAGAACCCCATCCCTGCCTGTGTGAGCCCACAGAGACCCCATCCCCTGCCTGTGTGGAGCCCACAGAACCCCATCCCTGCCTGTGTGGAGCCCACAGAACCCCATCCCTGCCTGTGTGGAGCCCACAGAACCCCATCCCCTGCCTGTGTGAGCCCACAGAGACCCCATCCCTGCCTGTGTGAGCCCACAGAGACCCCATCCCTGCCTGTGTGGAGCCCACAGAACCCCATCCCTGCCTGTGTGAGCCCACAGAACCCCATCCCTGCCTGTGTGAGCCCACGTCGGGGCCCCTATTCCTGTCTGTCCGACCCTCCTCGGGGTTCCCGTCTCTGTTCTGTGTGACACACCCCAAAACCCTTGTTCCACCTGTGTGGCCCTGTCCTGTGTGTGTGACCGGGACAGCCCACGCCTCTGCCGCACTCCCTAGTACAGAGTCCCCTGATCTGCCTTGTGGGGGTCACCGGAAACTGTGTCCCTGCTTGCATAATCCCACGAAGAACTTGTCCACTGCCCTCTGACCCGGGGACAGACCTCTTGTCACGCCTTGGCCCACGCGCCCCAGGCTGTCTGCGTGACCTCAACTCCGTGCCCAGGTCTTGTTCCCTGTGGGGTCCCAGCAAAGACCCCCGTCGCTGCTTAGGCCTCTCTTCAGAGGCTACTCAGCGGCGTCAAACCTGACCTCTGTGGCCCCCTCAGAGTCACAGCAGTGCCCGGGGACCCCACTTCAGGTCGCATGTCCCTGCTGTGTGACCCTTCCTCAGAGCCCCAGCTCCTGCCTGTGTGGCCCAACCACTTAGTCAATGTCTCTGCTAGAGTGACCCCCACCTCAGGCTCATGTCCCTGCCTGTGGGACCCCTCCTCAGAGCCCATGGCCCTGCCCGTGGGACCCCACCTCAGCCTCATGTCCCTGCCCATGGGACCCTCCTCAGGTCCATGTCCCTGCCCGTGGGACCCCACCTCAGAGCCCATGTCCCTGCCCGTGGTCCTTGGAATTACTCCTGGGGGTGCTCCGGGAACAGATGGGACGGCAGGAATGGCAGCCGGGTTGGCCTTGTGTGTGGTAAACGCCTCCCCCCACTGTCCTATAGCTCTGCCCCGCCCCATTGCCTTTAACCCAAGTGTCTGATTTGTTTTGATGTTGGCATCACCAGTGAGCGCCCAGGGCTGTCTCTGCAGTGTGGCGCCGCCACAGAGCCCCACCCCAGCCTCTCCCCCTCCCGCTTAGCCAGTCCACTCCCTGCTTGGGGGCGCATTGGTGGTGCTGTAGAAAGGGGAGGGGCCCTGGCCTAGGACCTGGCTGACTGGAGCCTAGGGGTCCCACCAGGTTTGCAGGGCCCTGGCCTGGAGGAGAGGGGAGCAGCGCCCCAGAGAACCTCAGCGCCCGGCCAGCTGGGAGGGGGTCTGCCGATGTCCCGTCCCCCCCCGCCCCGCGACACGGTGATGTCACTCAGCTGTTCGGAGACAAAAGCACAGCGAGACGCCACGTGTGTTTCCACAAATTTATGGAACAAGGAAATAGTATCCGTTAAATAGTATCTTTCTTGGTACAGTATCACACAATTAATGAACCCGAGGGGGGGGGTACGCGGTACGTTGTGGGTCGAGGTGCAACCTGAGTGGCAGCAAGGCCAAGTGTCTGCCCCGTGGATCTGCTAACGGCCCGCGGCGGTGCGGGCACGCTCACGGGGGCAGGTGCGACCTGGATGGCGGCAGGGAAAGAGGCTGCCTGGTGCTACCGCGGAACGGCCCGACGGCGGTGCGGGCACGCTCAGGGGGCACAGGGGGACCTGGATGGTGGCAGGGCCAAGAGGCTGCCTGGTGCTGCCGTGGAACAGCTCGACGGCGGTGCGGGCACGTTCAGGGGCACAGGGGGACCTGGATGGTGGCAGGGCCAAGAGGCTGCCTGGTGCTGCGGCAGAACGGCCCGACGGGCGGTGCGGGCACGTTCAGGGGGCACAGGGGGGACCTGGATGGTGGCAGG
>JAJIBD010007675.1:0-101083 GCA_021461705.1 Cryptotis parvus | reverse complement strand
TGTTAGCTTATAACATGAACAGGATACATACATTCTTTGTGATTCATTTCATAAGGTGTAGGCAACATCTTCGGAAGAAATTTTTGGCCATGGGAAACTTCTCCCCACCCAAGACTGGTTTGTTTAGAACATAATTTCTTGGGTTCCATAATTTTCTACCCACTCAGTATAATTGAATATTCAAGATGGCCAAACCCAAGGCAAGATTCTAACCCAACAGGTCCTGCTTTAGCAAATCTTCAATAGAATTTTGCCCAAAGGCAGTCTTTGAAATATACTAGCAGCTCTTTAGCAGACCAGTAATAATAGCTACTCAATCACCTGGAGTTAACCGAAGTTTTTGAAATGCCTTAAAAAAAAAAGAAATCAAAATGTTGCCTTAAAAAGAAAAGCCTAAAAGAACAGGAAGGATCTTTCTAGCCGCAGGCAGTCAGAGAGGGGGCTTGATCATTGCACTGAAGCTGATGCACTCAGCAATGCCTGCCGGACAGGGCAGATTCCATTTTCTTTTCCCTTTAATGATGCCATATCTATCGTTTGGCTTCATAGGCTGAGACTGCAAGTGGAGGCGGCGAATGTGGTTTTAACAACAGAGACCCACTGAATATCACTCCTACGTGCTTTTGGTATCCAGCATTTCATAGACACCAGCCATGATGACTTGGGAGAGAATATTTGACCAAATCATATGGAGCCTTTCAGTGAAAGAAAAAATTTGCTCTGACTATTTGCATTCACACTAACTGTGTTTCTCAGTCCAATGCAGAGGTGAATATTGTTTATTTTCAGAAACACGGAATGCAGTCTCAAATAGCTGAGATACTAATTCTTTGGGTTTATTATTTTTTTTTCTTTAGGAGGTTGAAATAAAAATATGTGCTGGGGTATTTGTTAGAAGTTTTATTAGTCTTTTTTTTTTAACATAAAGAGAAGACCATGCTTTTAGGCGCAGCGTGTGGAATTCTTCCATCTTTTAGACTCCTCAGAAGAGAGGGAAGGAAAAGATCTACCTAATATGGCAAGGAGCAAGTGAAATCGCTGCTGTTTTAACATCCGTTTTAGAAATCTGAATCTGTCCCCATAAGATTAATATTTTAGGGATCCTTTGAAAGGCCCTTTTTGAGAGGCCACACACATTGATGTCAGGGCTTATTCCTGACTCTGTGCTAGAGATTACCCCTGGCAGTGCTCAGGGAGTCTATAGGGTGCCAGGGATTGAATCTGGGTCAGCCACATGCAAGGCACGTGCCCTACCGGCTGTACCGTCTCTTTAGCCCTCAAAGTCCATTTTCAAATGTCCAAATATTGTGTTTGCTTCTACAAGACTTTGCCCAGGTGGAGTCCTGGTGAAAGCCAAGAAAATGGCCTGGTCGGGGAGTGTAGGCACAGGAAAACTGGAAACACCCCTCCAGCCCCTGAGTCCAGCGTGTGAGCGTGAGCAGCCCACCCCTGGCAGGTAACCCGACGTCCTCAGAGTGACCAGGCTGCAACCTCACGATGGCTCCTCCCTCTGCTTCCTCTCTTCTCTGCCAGTGTTTCTTAAAGCTGGGGATGGATATTCCTCCCGGAGGATGCTGGAAGGTTCCAGGAGGGGGACTCAACTAGGGAAATAGGGGCCTTTCTGTGTTGTTTTTTTTTTCTTTTTGGTTCACACCTGGCAATGCTCAGGGGTTACTCCTGGAGTCTTTGTTCAGGAATTAGTCCTGGCGGTGCTCGGGGACCATATAGGATGCCGGGAAATTGAACCTGGGTTGGCCTCCGTGCAAGGCAAACGCCCTACCCGCTTATGCTCGCTCTCTGGCCCCTGTGTGTTCATTTTAAAAGGCGGATTTCCAGGATCTAGAATTATGGCTATATATATATATATATATATATATATATATATATATATATATATATTCTGAAAAGGGGGGGCTGTAAGGCCATATAAGTTTAGGAATCTCAGGGACTCTGTTTTTCCCTATTATAGTTCTTTTTCCCTCCTTACTATTTTTCTCTTGTTCTTTTTTTCTTCTTAGATGGGTGTGTGAGGGGGAGTGGCAGTTGGGGCCACACCCAGTGGTACTCAGGGGCTACTGCTGGCTCTCAGGAGTGTACCTGGTGGTGCTGCTGTACATAGGCAGTGCTGGCTGGCTGCAAAACAAGCAACTATCTCCTGTGCTCTCGCGGCAACCCCCCTTCTCTTATTAATACACCTGGCATCTGTTTTAACTCAGGGTTTTGTTAAGCTACTGCATGTTTTCCAAGGTGAACCGTGGTATTAGCTACACTCATCAAGTCTTTCTAACATTTCACATGGATAGAATGAATCTCTGTTCTTCTTGGATTCCTGTCCTTTTTTTCTAAATATTATTGATAATTTTTTTTTGTCCCAGAGGCACAGTTTTAAGTGCTCAAGGTTTACTCCTGGCTCTGTTGTGTACAGGGACAGTATGTGGTACCAGGTGTCAAACTTGGCCACACGCAAAGCAAGTGCTTAACCTCTGTACTATCTCCCCAGCCACGGAGGGATGCTTTGGGTGCTGTGCTCCAGAACCCCCTTTCCCTACCAGCCTGCTTCCCCATCTCCCTGGGAATTTTGCATGGGAAGGGATTTATAGGAACACTGACGCTGCATGTCACATTAGGGCAGAACCAACTCTAGCCATGTTGGAATTTATGTGGCTCATCTTCTCTGAGGATTCTGCTCTTTCTGGGTCCCAGACACGTGACTGGGCTATTATAAACAGTCTATGCCCAAACTTCTCTCAGGCCAGGAATTCTCACAGCCTGGTATGAATATCCTGTTGTGCTAGAATCAGGGCCTCCTATACCCTGAGCATCCCTGGGCTGACTTCAATGATCTGTCCTAGTTCCGAGTTCTGTGAAGCAAGTCACAATCAGGATCAGCAGGAACTCAAAGAAGACACTTCCGTCATCAGACACGGGGCCTGGCACAGGGCCTGGCAGGGTGATGAAAGGGTGATGCCGACTACGTTGTTACGGCACCAACTAATGAGCACTAGGATAGTGTTATGCAGGTCTTAGGAATTTGGAAACTAATCCAGTAAAGATGAATAGTGAGTAAACTACCACCAACAACTTTATTTCTACAAGGTCACCCCCTGAAAAGATTAGCCGAGAATGGTTCAGGGATTATTCTTGCTTCTGTGTTCAGGGATCACTTCTGGTGATGCTCAGGGGACCATATGAGGTGCAGGGGATAAAACTTAAGTTAGATGTGTGCAAGGTAAGAGCCTTACCTGCTGTAGTATTGCTCCAGTGCCCGAATTTTCACTTTTTTTTTTTTTTGCTTTTTTTGGGTCACACCCGGCAATGCTCAGGGGTTACTCCTGGCTCTGCACTCAGGAATTACTCCTGGCAGTGCTCAGGGGACCATATGCAATGCCGGGATTGAAACCGGGTTGGCTGCGTGCAAGGCAAATGCCCTACCTGTTGTGCTATTGCTCCGGCCCCGGATTTTCACTTCTTAAGGCAGCGTCCACAACAATGTGGATTGATTTGGTAAGGAGTGCAGGGCTTAAGAATATGTTAAAATGACCGTCACACTTTGGGTTTTCATTGCTTACTTTTTTCCCTTGGTGCTATCATTTTTATTTTGGCTCCTCAAAAGGCTATGGAAGTGAGTTTAAAAGAAGGGCTGGACTCCTGGGAATATACCCTGGGAAGCCAAAACACACAGCAGAAAGAGCATCTGCATTTTTATTTTCATAGCAGCACTATTCACAATAGCCAGTACCTGGAAACAACCAGAATGCCCGAGAACTGATGACTGGATAAAGAAACTGTGGTACATATACACAATGGAATACTATGCAGCTGTTAGGAAAAATGAAGTTATGAAATTTGTCTATAAATGGATGGACATGGAGAGGATCATATTGAGTGAAATTAGCCAGAAGGAAAAAGATAGATATAGAATGTCTGCATTTATTTGCATGATATATATCATATATATCAGATATATGATATATGCTTAGCCTGACCTTGGATATTGGTATCACATATATAGTATGATACCAATACCCAAGGTCAGGTGAAACATGTATCAGGAGGTCTTGTAAAAGGTGGATTCTACCACAAACATGTGGGAATCAGAGGTTAGGTAAGACAGAGAAAGGAACAGTGTGCTAATAATTATCGAAAGTAATAATACCAGCCTAGAACTGAGCATTGAATATAAGCATAAAGATACACACGATAACTTCTAAATGTATGTATTGCAATCCACAATATGTAAGAGAAGGAAGAAATAAAGAGATAGAAAGAGAAAGAGAGAAAAGAGATAAAGAACCAACATAGAGGCAGGCTAGGGGAAGGGGTAGTAATTGGGGACATTGGTGGTGGGAAATGGGCACTGGTGGAGGGATGGGTGCTGGAACACTCTATGACTGACACCCAAACATGAACATTGGGTTCATGTTATATATTGCAATTGTATATCTCACAGTGGTCTCATAAAATATTAAAGAAATAATAAAATAACATAAAATTAAAATAAATAAATAAATAAATAAATAAAATGTATGCCTCATTGGGGTTGAAGTGATAGTACAGAAGGCAGGGCATATGCCTTACATATGTCAACTCAGGTCAATCTTTGGCATCTCATATGGCTGAGTTTCACTAGAATAATTCCTGAGTGCAGAACCAGAAGAAACCCTAAGAATCTTCAGTTATGGTCCACCCACCACCCCATAATAATAAAAATAAAGTGCATGCCACACAATCTCCCAAAAAAAAAAGAAGGACTAGGGAGTAATGGGGGCACTCAGTTTCCTTAACATACTAACCACATAGCCACAACTTGCAGCTTTTAAGTATAATTCTAGGAGGTGTTCAACAGCTTACATCCATTATCCCCATTGAGTCAAGTTAACACATAAGTCTCCTTCCTACCAACACGATAAGCACAACCCCTGCGTTTGAAGTACGCAAGACCCAGGAGCACTTTCTATAGACTGAAATACTACCCCATGGCTATCAGTGATTCGAGAGTCCTCCTGGGAGGGCATTCGGGTAGGCATGGAAGCAAAAGGGAAGAGGAAGGCAATTAAGAGAGAAAAATGGGATGATGGAGACAGAAGAGGGAGGAGGAACACAAGATGCTACAAGGAGTGGACTTGGTTCCAAGAGCTAAATGAATAGTTCCGTGAAACACACACCTGACCCTCATCCCATCTCAACTGCAAGCACCATCATAAACCTTTCTTATTCTTTTTAAAAATTTGATGTAGTTATATTTATCTACTTATCCATTTATTTATCCATCCATTTTTATCCACTTATTTATTCATTTATTTATTTGCTTGTTTATTTATGTATTTGCTTTTTTATTTATTTATCTTTTTTGGGTCACACCTGGCAATGCTCAGGGATTACTCTTGGATCTGCACTCAGGAATTACTTCTAGTGGTGTTTGGGGGACCACATAGGATGCCAGGGACTGAAATGGGTCTACCACGTGCAAGGAAACACCTCACCCACTGTACTAATTCTCTGGCGCCAACCATTTTTTTGTTTTCTCAAGTATTTTCATTCTTATTCTTAACTGTGTAGATCAGTACTTGGGCTAACATGGGGAAACGTAAACAACACCCTTGATGGGGGCTATGAGGGAGGATGTAAGTACTGGCGCCTGGTAGAGGGAAGCACTCAGATACTAGTTGCGGTTAAAAGTTCAGTCTGGGAGACTTGGGGTGACCTCAGAAGAGGGTAGGCCAAGTTCCAACCGTACTAAAGCCCCAGCAGTCACACTCACACCCCAACAGCTGCTGCCATACCTCTGGCTAGACAGCCCAGTTAAGTATTATGGATTTTCTGGAGTGACATCTCCATGCTCTACAATAATAATATCCAAACGAGAGAATAGGAATGTAATGTAGAAGCCAACTAAGCTTGACTAACAAAAACATTAACACAGAAGGCTCCACTACTAACAACATCTTAGTGAACCCTCAGACAAGGACTTAATTAATGTCCCCATGGCAAGAAACCAATTTTCATGAATTTTCTTTTACTGAAGAATTTTTTGTTGATCATGTCATTAGCTATTTAGTGGTCACTGTCTCTGTCTTCCCGTTCATCATCGATTTGCTCGAGCGGGCACCAGTAACATCTCCATATGTCCTGTTTCATGCTAGTAGAGCTCAAGGGCATCTGCTTGCTCCAGGAACTTAAAGAGCCTCAAACCATTCCATCAGGTCATGGGAATGAGGTCTATAATTGTTACTAGTATTTGGCATATCAAATACGACATGGGAGGCTTGCCAGGCTCTGCCGTGCGGGTAACAAGCAATATAAAAATAAATTATTGTGGACCTACTATGGGGGGGGCAGGCTTGAGGGGTGGCTAGGAAAAATGGGGACAATGGTGGAGGCAAGGTGAAGTGGTGGTGGGGTTGGGGTTTGGAATACTGTATGCCTGTAACAAATCATCAAGAGCAATTTTGTAATTCACACTGTTTAAATAAAGTGGGGAAATTATTTTTAAAGTGAAACCAGGGTCAGAGTCTCAGTACCACATGTTCACTGCTGGGAGCAACCCCCAGAGCAAAGAGCCAGGAGCAGGCCTGAGTGCAAGAGGACAGTATAGCAACTGACCAGATTTGACCCCTTACACCCATATGGTCCCCTGAGCGCTGCCAAGAGTGATCCCGGAGTATCTGAGCTAGGAGGAAGCCCTGAATATCACTAGCTGTGACCCCCCAAACAAAAATAAACACAAAATTTTCCCTCAAGTTTTGATGCCAGATCCAGCCATGGATTGGAGTAACCAACCTACCCTGGCCATAGCTCAGTAAATCTCCAGGAGCTCTGGTGAAGAAGACAGCAGCGATGTTTGCATGGAAAGTCTGCAAACCAAAACTTGCTTTGCTTTCAGACAAAAGGACGTTTCACTTGAACGACTTCCATTGTTTGTTAGCCATCAGGGAGAAGGTATGAGGGGGAATACCCAAAGCACATCAAGGCTTTGAAGGCAGGAAGGCAGAGAAGTGTAAGTAGAGTTCTCTCCCCCTCCTTCCCTGAGTTTGGCTTCAAAGGGTAGAGGCGGTGAACCTGCAAAATCCCTCTGAGTCCCAACCTCCTCAGCTTTCACTGTTGTGGAAATGAGAGTCAGGTTGGTTCGGGAGTCAGGGGCCTAACAAGGACTGGAAGAACAGTGGAGGGACACAGAAATGAGCAAAGTGAGATCTGGGAGTTGTTGGCGCAGGAATTAGATGAAGTCCCGAGATCTGGGAGGCGTCTGCACAGGGATTAGATGAACTAGCTGAGGAACAGCTCCTCTGGCAGCACAGAGCAATTGAACAGGTTAGCTTGTGAATGATCGCAGAACCTAAATGGTTTTAAGGACCATCTCATCCACTCCTCAGGATAAAAGCCCTTGGCAGGAAAATTAAGGAGCAGCATTCAGGCACTGTGCTCCGAAGTCCCATAAAAGAAAAAAAGGACACTCTGAATGTGCCAAGAGCTGGAGAGCAGGTTCTTCATTAATCCGCCCACATAACCAGCCTTCATTACAACTCTCCTTGCCAAATCCTACGCATCAGCATTCATCATATTTTCCCTCAGTAGTCTCACAACTTGAAAGCGAGTCTCGTAAAAAGCGATGGGATAATCAAGGCTATTTCAGCCAAATAGAAAGTTCGGATGAAGACACCTGCAAATCAAAAGCCAACAGAAACTCGGGGATAGTTCACCGCTTCTCCTTGCCTTCTCCCTGTTTAAAACCTTCCTTTCTCCTTCTGCCAAGTCTCCTACCCTACGTGACCGGTCCTGGCAATGCCCAAACGAAACTGTTCTCCACAGCTGCAGGAAAAAACACCTGCGGCTCCTCCATACTGAACTTTCTGCTTCCTGGAAAGGATCTCAGAATCACCTGAAACTACAGCCACAATCTCAGTGCTAGGTGCCCCTCTGAGCTGGCTGGACGGGTGGGCACCCCTGAGCTGACTCCTCTGCCTCTCTGCCCTTGTCATTTGAAAGTTTGTCTGGCAAAAGAAGGGGAAGAACTCACTTTCTGATGAAGTTTTTTTTTGTTTTGCTCCCTTGGCATGCATATAACAACTTTATTTCATATTACTTAGTCCAAAATAATCTTAAAAAAGAATGTCAAATAGAAAATCAGAAAATGAATCAATAAAAATCAATTTGTGATGATTAATTGCCATATTTTTTTACCTTTTAGATTTAGATTTATTTATTTATTTATTTATTTATTATTTTTAATTTATCATGGAAGGGCAGTCTTTCATGATCGAAGTTTCAGTCACACAATGGAGAACTAACGTTTTAATTCTCTTTTTGGTGTTTGGGCCACAACCAGTGATGCTCAGGGCTGACTTCCTGGCTCTGTACTCAGGGATCACGCTTGGAGGTGCTCACAGGATCCTATGTGGTGCCAGGGTTTGAACTGGGGTCTGCCACATGCGAGGAAAACACTTTCACTCCTGTGCTACCTCTCTGCCTCTGCCATGCTAACTTTTTAAAACTTGACTTCATATTTGCATATGAATGTTAGTAGAAACCAAATGCAGAAAAGGTCACGCCAGCTCCACTGTTTCTATGTGAAATAGTCCAAACCACATTGTTCTCTCTGAAATGTCAAATGTACAAGAGGAAACTACTGCATTGTTGGGTGAAGGTGCAGCAGGTGGAGAAGCTACAGCTGGGATACGGGCTCTGAGAGAGGATCTAGGAAGAACAAGAGGAATCGAAAGCAACAGGAGTGGGGCCAGAGCTACAGCACAGCAGGTAGGATGCTTGTCCTGCATGCAGGTGACTAGGGTTTGATCCCCACCATCCCATATGCCATCCTTCCCCCACCCTGAGCACCACCAGGAGTGATTCCTGAGTTCAGGACCAAGAGTAAGCCCTGAACATTGCTGGTGTGTCCTCTCCTGACTGCTCCCACCCCCAAAATAAAGAGCAATAGGAGTAAGAACCAGAGACAGAAAACATAGTATAAGGCATAGAGCACTTGCCTTGCACATGGCCAAGATTCAATCCCCAACACCACACCTGGTCCCTGGAGCCCCATCAGGAGTGATCCTTAAATGCAGAACCAGAAGGCCTGAGCACTGCTGGGTGTGGCCCAAACCACCTCACTTCCCTCCCAAGAAAGAGCCATAATATTTTCCATTAATTTTCAGGAGAACAAGGAATCCATTTATGGATAGCTAAATGGCCTGGGAAAGGAAAATAAATCTATGTATATGGAATTATCTCAATATATGCCTGTACATTTGGGAAAGAAAGGCATATAACATTTTTTCACACATGGAACCAACATCTGGGTATCCCATAACCCAAGTTAGTTTACAAGGGTCTCTTCTCTAAAATAATACTCTGATGACACTGGGGACCATCTGATCCCATCTTAAGACACTGTGCTAATGTCTATGAAATCGGTGTGCATGTCAATGACATTTCACAAGGCTATTTCTAGTCATCAATTCTGAAAACAAAATCGAAACCTGAGCAGCGAGGATGATTTAGGTATAGGGTTTAAGAGTCAAAGATACCACTTGTGAGGAAAATCAATCAAGCTGAGAATGGCTATTGCTCGTCAGATGGGATGCAGTAAGGCAGAGTGCAAAAACCTGAAACCATGTTATTGCATCCAGGAAGGTGGTTCCCAGCTATCCTTATAACACAGACTGCTTCCCCAATGCCTGAAAATACCTGCTTTGAAAATGATAAAGTCATAAGGACAATCAATGCAGGGGTTAGGGACAAGCCTGGCATGAGGCTGAGCGTATCTGATCCTCAGCACCTCACAGTGCCCTTAGCACCACACCTACGGGTCCTCACACTGAACTGCCAACCCAGTTGGTTAAGAATCTCTAGAAAATCCATCCCTTACCAACTCCCTAGCACCGCTACCAATCAAGAAGAAACCAACTATAATGAAGTTTTGCATGGGTCATTTATAATTCTTCTTTGGAGAAACTGTGGGCATTGGCAAAGTCACCTACTTTCAATGCATCCCAGTACTAATAATGTAGGTGTTGCCTGTTGATTGATTTTCTAATTACATTCTGGTTGTAGTTACTCGACCAATTTGATTACCAGAGTGACTAAGTGAATGCACAGCAGTATTGGTTATTGTTCTCCAGCAGCAAATTCAAAGGAGGTTGGTGATGGTGAGACTTCCTATTTATTAACTACTCCCCATGTGTCATGCCACACGAGTCTGTCATCTACAGCTAATCTAAACCTAAGAACCCGATGAGGCAGCGCTTCTTTATTAGTCCCGCTCTGCAGTGGATTCAACACAGACATAGTCACAAGATAGGGGTGGGCTTGGGTGGAATCCAGCCCTAAAGTCTGACTGGAATATTTCTGTCTATCCATTGACATAATGTCTAAGGCCCCAGAGACTGAACCAACACTTCCCAAAGTGCTTGGGTGGGAGTTGAATGGGGGATGGGGATTTGGGAGTTCGGGTGGGGAAGTGGGAATGGTGGGGGTGGTGCTGGAACAATCCAGGGGCAGCAGAAACCTTGAGGGAAATGGCTGATGGGGTTCAGTTTGTTTACTTGTATCAGTTGTCTTCCCATTGATCATTGATTTGCTCGGGCGGGCACCAGTAACATCTCCATATGTCCTGTCTCATGCTAGTAGAGCCCAAGGGCATCTGCTTGGTCCAGGAACATAAAGAGCCTCAAACCATTCCATCAGGTCATGGGAATGAGGTCTATAATTGATACTGGTATTTGGCATATCAAATATGACACGGTTAGCTTGCCAGGCTCTGCCATGTGGGTGGGAAACTCTTGTAGTCACTTCTAATCTAGTTTATTGATGAACTGTGTGGCCGCAAAGCCATGAGCCAGGCTGTGATCAGCTCTTCTCCTGGGTGGAGCTCTGAGAGGGGAGTCCAGATGTGGAAAATGGCGGCCCTCATGGTGTGGGGGTTCCTCTGGCTTCTTGCGAGGCTCTGCTGGGGTGGTGGGCCAGGGCTAGTTTGTTCACAGAAGGCAGATTTCGGGGTAGGGGATACTGAACAGTTTCTTTTGTGAGAATGATAATAAGCCCAACAAGTTTGAAAACCTCTTGCTTAAACTCTTTACTACTTGGCTCTTTATTTTTATTTTATTTTATTATTATTTTTTTTTTTGCTTTTTGGGTCACACCGGCGATGCTCAGGGGTTCCTCCTGGCTCTGCACTCAGGAATTACTCCTGGCGATGCTCGGGGGACCATAGGGGATGCCGGGGATCGAACCCGGGCCGGCACAGGCCGGCCGCTGCAAGGCAAACGCCCTACCCGCTGGGCTATCGCTCCGCCCCACTACTTGGCTCTTTAGAGAAAAGTTCTGTTTCTCCTAGTGCAAAAGATACTTAATAAATGGACAAAGGAAAAAAAATCTCTTTCAGGAGCCAGAGTCATAGTACAGCAAGTAGTGCGTTTGTTTGCCTTGCACACGGCCCACCAGGGTTCCATCCCTGGCATCCTATGTGATCTCCCGGGCACTGCCAGGAGTAATTTCTGAGTGCAGAGCCAGGAGCAAGCCCTGAGCATTATCGACTGTGACCCCAAAAACCAAAAAATAAAAATAAAGACAAGAAAAAAAATCTTTTAAACTGGGCTTTCTTTTCCTTTTCCTCTTCTCCCTCCTTCCTCACTTCCTTTCTTTCCTACACCCAGTGGTCCTCAGAGGTGTTTCTAGCACAGTCTGGTCTCAGGGCAACCATGTGGTGCCCGTGACTCTTCTGGGGCTCCCACATGAAGTCTGTGCTTGGCCTTTTGAGTGATACCCTGGCTTTATTTCTTTCCAATTTTCTTCTTTTTATAGTTTGCTGCAGGTTGTCTTTAGGTTGACCTTGTGATACTATCTCTTTGGCCCTTTTTGTCCTATACTACCTCTTTGGCCCTTTTTCTGTGTTTTCTAATTTACCTTGTTATTTGATCACTAAAGAACACTCAAGGTATTGCAGGTGTAGCTGCAGTGCCTGGCTGCATCGGCAGGTAGCAGACAGGAGACAGGCATGTCTATACCCAGGGCTCTGCCCCGTGGGCCCTGGATGGTTGATGGTCTGACATAGAAAAGGATTGGGCCCCCTGGGATGAACCCAGAGCCACAGTAGAGCCTGGCAAGTGGCCCATGGTGTATTTGATATGCCAAAAACAGTAACAATAATGGACCTCATTCCCAACGAGTGGAGATGTTACTGGTGCCCACTCGAGCAAATTGATGAACGACACGAAGACAAGTGATACAAGTGATTTCTTCTTTTTTATCTGAGACATGAATTAGCCTCAAAAATTATTTTTAAATGTCCTTCTGAAAGACCAGTTTAGTGTAACTAAAGGGACAATAATTCTTTATCAAGTGGAAAAAAATCTAAAAAAGAAATATAGGAAAAAATAGGATAGTTTAAAGAAATCTCTGACAGCCTTAAGTTCTCTGAAAGGTTATAACTTTTTGGCAGTTTTACAGGTATTTTTTTTCTCAAGTACAAATGACATCATTGTTGAAATGAAAAAAACTGGCTTGGATTCATCTACATTTGGGATCACATATTGTTTGGGTTGAGCATCAATTGATTGTTCTATTTTTACTGGGAAGTGAGGTCATAGCTATTTTTAGCCCACAGAGTCGAATTTGTGAAACTCAACACACAATTGTGTCTTAGAATTTTTTTTCTCAAGCTATAAGAATGCATGTATTTGATGAAAAATGTGCTCATCAGCAAATATTCTACTATGATTTGGAACATATTTGGGATCAAAAGTTGGAAACAGAAAGTGGAAAAATGAAAGAAATTTTGATATATTATTAGGTAGCAAAGTGATTATAGAATTTTTTTAATCTTCCTAAACTGGTTTTTGTTTTTTTTTTTTTGGGTCATACCTGGCAATGCTCAGGGGTTTCTTTTGGCTCTGCACTCAGGAATTACTCCTGGCAGTGCTTGGGGACCACATGGGATACCAGGGATTGAACCCAGGAAAGCTGCGTGCAAGGCAAATGCCCTCCCCATCGTACTCCCCTCTTCCGGGATGCTCCAGCCCCACTTCCCAAATTGTTCTTAGTTGCCTAGGAGTCCCTTCTGGCATAACTCAGACAATAAGGGCCTGAGGATGTTCTAGGATTACCCAAGTTACTCTATAAGTGCTCAGGGCCCTCCAGGGCTACAACTCGTGATGATGCTCGGGGAACCATATGGTGCCACGGATTGAACCCAGGTCAACTGCAATGTAAGACAAACGTATTCATCCCTGTACTTTCTTTCCAGACTTCAGCCTGGTATGTTTGTTTATGGGGGGTTGGGGGGGAAACTCAACTCAGTGGCTATTCCAGGATCATTAATTGGGGAGGAGGAAGGCACCCAGGACTCCCACAAGCAAAGCATGCTTTCCAGTCCCTTGAACTATCCCCCAGTCCACATATAGTTTTATAACAGAGGAATACGCCTTTGAGATAGTAACATATTTAATCAATTAGAATGAATCGCATCTAAGCCACAGTGGTAGTTTCTCACTTTGCCCTTGAAGAACAACTTATAAGTCAATGTCAAGTCAGTAACTGAAGTTTCAGAGCCTTGAGGGGCCATGTGAGCTGAGGCCAGTGATCTATGCAGACCTGTAGACTGTGAAGAGGAATAGGAAAATCCATGTTCTAGAGAAGACAAAGCCCACAGTTTTCTCCACTCTTCCCACCTTTTCCCCAAACACCAGCCAGGGGCAGAAAATTTCATATAACGGGGTTTTCAAGCTCCCGGGCATGCAGCATTTTCTAGTTCATTACCCAGCTAACCCCAAGCGTGGCAACCTCCCAGGCCCCTGAGATGGTGGTGCAGGACTGATGAACTAGCAAGACCACGGTGTAGAATTGATGAACTCAACATGCTGCCAAAGACATTCAGATTATTGGTCCGCATCCCCCTCCCTTTTTTGGCTTTTGGGCCACTGGCAACTGTACTCAGAAGAGTGCCAGGGCTCGAACCCAGGCCACAAGCATGTTTGGCACGTGTTCCAGACCTTGAGCTATCTTCTTGACCTTAGATCAATACTGCTTTTCTATTTTTTTTTAACCATACCTAATGGCACTTAGGGGGCTCCTTCTAGCTCTGCTTAGGGGTCAGTGTTCGAACTATGTGGTGCTGGGGATAAAACCTGGGCCTCCCTCATGTAAAACCTGTGCTTCACACCTTTGAGTTCTTACTCTCTGTCTCTGTCTCTCTCTCTCTCGTTCCCCACTTTGCTCATTCTCACTTGAAACAAAGAATTACCTCAACGCAAAGACCAGCAAAGACAAGGCTGAGTACATCACTAGATTTCCTCTATTTAAACCCTGACACAGGGCCGGAGCAGTACTGCACTGGGTAGAGCATTTGATTGCCCAGGATTGACCTCGGTTTGGTCTCCAGCATCCCATATAGCCCCCTTCCCGCCACCACCACCAGGAGCGAATCCTGAGTGCAGAACCAGGAGTAACCCCTGAGCATCACCAGGTGTGACTCCACCATAAAAAGCCTAAATAAAAGCCTAATTAAAAAAACTTTGACACTTCCTTGCAAGAGAGAGCTGCTCCTGATTCATTTACAGGCATGCTCCCCTGCACAGCGGACCCCAAGCCACGCCCCATGGTCCTTACCTCCACGATGCTTTTCAGATCTTGCACATAGGTTCTTTCTGTCTCTACAATCTCCTGGACAACTCGATCCACATAGAGCAGCTTGGGACTTGCAGCTGACTGGGGGCTGGCTTTGGCTGTCCCATTGGCTTCGACCCTCCAGGGGGTCCGGGTCTGCCTTTCACTGTCCTCCTTCACGTTCTGTGGCCCCGAGGGGCTGTCCCTGGGCAGCTCAGTGCTGGAGAAGTGTCTGGCTGGTACCAGCTCCAGCTTGATGGCCCCGGCTTCCTTATCCTGGGGGAACAAGCCCAAATGGCTGCTAGACACCAGGGTCATTCTGCTGCCGAAAGAGCCGTGGCTGTCCCGGGAAGAGGCCGACGAGGACGTGGAGCCGAAACTGACCGGCGGTCGCTGTCCGAGAGCTCCATGGTCTTCCGCGCCGGGGAGTGGCCGCACCTGGCTGTGGTCGCAGGCTCCGCAATTTCATTCACGGCTGACGGCACTTGACGAAGCAACGGCTGCACATCTGTGTGTATTAGAGATAGAAGCAGAGCGAGAGAGCAAGGTGAGTGCGGTCTCTCCAAATTCTTTCAAAAAGGTGAACAGTGAACCCCAAGGAATAGCGTCCCTCACCCTAAAGGGAGGAGAGGCAGATTGAATCCCAAGGGCTAAACTCAAGACTCAGCGAGCAGAACACAGGGTACAATCACTCCGCCGGCTCATTATTTTATTTTATTTTATTTTTTTTTGCTTTTTGGGTCACACATGGCAATGTTCAGGGGTTACTCCTGGCTCTGCACTCAGGAATTACTCCTGGCGGTGCTTGGGGAACCATATGGGATGCCGGGGATCGAACCTGGGCGGCCTGCATGCAAGGCAAATGCCTTACCCGCTGGACTATGACTCCGGTCCCATTAGTTTATTTTTAATTAAAAAAATTGTGTGTTGGGGGAGTTTGGGCCATACCCTGTGATGCCCAGCAGCTATTCCTGGCTCTGTGCTCAGGGATCACTGCGTGGCAGTGCTCAGGGAAACCATATGGAGTGACGGGGATCAAGTGGGTCTCTGCCACATGCAAGGCAAGTGCCCTCCCTCCTGTACTATCTCTCTGGTCCCATAAAGTGAAGTATTTGAAAGAAATAGGCTCTATGTGTTTAGAATCTCTGCAGTCAAAAGGTGACAACACCCTCAGCACTTGGACCTTGGCTCCGGAAAGTCTTGTGCTAGTCAAATATTCAGAAGCCTATTTTGTTTAAAGTTTTAATTAAATAATAATTTGAGCCACACCAGGCAATGCTTAGGGGGTTGCTTCGGTTCTGCACTCAGGAATTACTCCTTTCATTTCTTAAGGGACCTTTTGGGATGCTGGGATCGAACTCCTGGTCAGCTGCATGCAAAGCAAACACCCTACCCACTGTACTATCACTCTGGCCCCTCAGAAGCTAATTCTGAAGCAACATGAAGCGTCAGTCTTTGTTAGGACTCTCAGTGCCTCCCCAATAGTGAAGTCCCAGGCATAGAGAAACAAAATGCTTCACCATGAACGTGATTCAGAGAGTGACGAATGAGGCTGGAGAGATAGTGCAGCAGGGAAGGTGTTTGCTTTGCATGTGGCTACCTAGGTTTAATCTCCGGTACCATGTATGTTCCTCTGAGCCCCTCCAGGGGTGATCCCTGAGCAAAAAGCCAGTAGCAAGCCCTGAGAACCAACAGGTATGCCCCTCAAACCGGTCCCCCCAAATACCCCTAAATAAAAAACAACATAAAAGAGAATGATTAATGAAAAAAACTGCTTCTCTTGTGCAGGAAACCCATGCTTACAAAGTTTTAGAAAAAACGGGGCCGGAGTGATAGCCCAGCAGGTAGGGCATTTGCCTTGCACGCAGCCGGCCTGTGCCAGGGCAGGTTTGATCCCGGCATCCCATATGGTCCCCCTGAGCACAGCCAGGAGTAATTCCTGAGTGCAGAGCCAGGAGTAACCCCTGAGCATTGCCGGGTGTGACCCAAAAAGCAAAAAACAAACAAACAAAGTTTTAGAAAAAACAGAATGAAACTTATTTTGGAAGGATATAAGAGGACAAACACAATGACTTTCTTTTTCACCCAAAAGGAGCAAACTTTGACTATATTTTAAGGATTGTACTGGACATACCAATATTTCTACTGTATTCAAATAAATTGAGTCATCTTGACTATTGTAGATAGCTTAAATTCATGGCAAATAGTAGTGTAAACTTAAAATGCAAATATGAAAATTATGAAGAAAAACAAAAAGAACTTGAGCCATAAGGAAGAGAAGAAACATGTAGGAAATGAGTCACTTAACCACGACCAGTATAACCATGACCACATGGTTTGTTTGCCGCACATTTTTAAAGCTTTTGCAATATTCTCTCTGCTTGCTCTATAACAATTTTATGGCCTATAAACTATGGATTGGTTCTAGTTATAAAAGTGCACTTGTTCCAGAAAGCCTGATCCTGTTTGGGTGCGGCAAAAAATCCAAGAAGCCTCAGACATTTAGGTATGCCCACAGCAAAGGATGCATGCCCACCTGTGGGGTGCAGCCCACGTTTGGGTTGAGAAAATCCTGAATGGGTGAGTGGAGGCGGCAGGCACAACAGCTCTTTCTTCCCTTGCCACCCACCAGAACTATAACCGGGTGGCTGGTCTCCCTTTCAGAAATGGGCCAAATTTCAGAAGTATATCAGGATGCTTTTAACTTAGTGTAGTGCCACCACTGTGCTGTCACTCCAGAGGGGAAAGCATTTGCCTTGCATATGGCGAACCAGGGTTCGATCCCCGGCATCCCAGAAGGTCCCCCAAGCACCGCCAGCAGTAATTCCTGAGTGCAGAGCCAGGAGTAACCCCTGAGTACTGCCGGGTGTGACCCCAAAAGAAAAATAAAATACACTTGTGGAGGCCGGAGCAATAATACAGCGGATAGGGCATTTGCCTTGCATGAGGCCAACCTGGGTTCAATCCCGGCATCCCATTTGGTCCCCTGAGCACTGCCAGGAGTAACCGCTGAGCATCAAAAAGAAAAAAATACACTTGTGTTAGAAAAATACATTTTTCCTAAAGGCATGAATGTACATTTCTGAGCTCTTAGACATTCTATCTGCTTCTTGGCTCACTTCAGAATGTTAATGTGAGGGAATCAGGCACCTCTTCCTGAATTAACTTTCAATACATTTTTTCATTCATATATACATATGAATGTGTATTATATGTATAATATATAGGCAGAGCCTGGCAAGCTACCATGTTTTATTTGATATGCCAAAAACCAGTAGCAATTATGGACCTCATTCCCATGATGATGGAATGGTTTGAGGCTCCTCCTGTCCTCCTGGAGCAAGCAGATGCCCTTGGGCTACACTTGCTTGCAACAGGACGTATGGAGATGTTACTGGTGCCCGCTCTGAGCAAATCGATGATCAACGGGGAGACAAGTGATACAAGTGAAACAAGTATATCAGGATGCTTTTAACTCAGTGTAGTGCCCTGTGCTGTCCTCCGGGGGAAAGCATTTGCCTTCTTGCGAACCGGTTGCCACCAATGGAATTTAGTTTTCATGTATGCAAGGCATCTGCTTTGACCACAAGCCCATATGTCCAGCCCCAATAAGGATTTCTTTTTAGATTCCAAGATCCACTGAGGCATGAGTTATGACCGCATCTAAGTTAGATATAGAAATCCAGGACAACTTGGAAAAATCTAGATGACCTTGCCCCATAGATCTGAATACACTGATCTCCAGGGAAAGTTCTGATATTCTGACTAGACAACAATCACCTTCCTTCCCATATTAACAACTCTTACATATATCATTTTACATTGAAAAACACACACTAGAGAGACTCATTTTTTTAAAAAAAAATCTATACTGTATCTTTCATCCCAACATGAACAGCCATATTGGCACCTTGAGATAAAAGAGGACCATATGGGGCCAGAGGGATAGTAGAGAGTATAGACCATACGGGGCCAGAGGGATAGGGAGTTTGCTTTGCACATAGCTGGCCTGGGTCCAATGGTTCAATCCCGGCATCTCATATGGTACCCCTAAGCACTGCCAGGAGTGATTCCTGAGTGCAGAGCCAGGAGTTACTCCTGAGCATGATTGGGTATCACCCAAAAAGCCAAAAAGAGAGAGAGAAAGAGAGAGAGACACACAGACAGACAGAAACACACACACACACAGAGAGAGAGAGAGAGAGAGAGAGAGAGAGAGAGAGAAGAAACCAAGTAAGTTGCAGAATGTTTTAGAGGTGCTTATGGGGCTGTGAAGGATGATGGTACTTTCTTTTTAAAAATATTTTCTTTTTTGCCTTTTTGGGCCATACCCGGCTATGCTCAGGAGTTACTCCTGGCTCTGCACTCAGGAATTACTCCTGGCAGTGCGAGGGGGACCATATGGGATGCTGGGGATCGAACCCAGGTCAGCCGTATGAGGAGGCAAACGCCCTCCACATTAGACTATCGCTCCGGCCATGGTGGTGCTTTCAAAGGGGGACATTATGATGCTTCCCTGGTGAATAGAAGATCCTCTTCTGAATGGGTCTTCAATTAGAACTTTGAGTTGAGTCAGACTCCCAGGCTCAGATGTTCCAAAACAGGCCAACTCATGCACAAAAGTTAGATCAAAATGTATTAAAGATCTCAATATCAGACCAGAACCCATAAAGTACATTGAAGAAAACATAGGCAAAATCCTCCCCAACATTTAAGCTAAAGGCATCTTCAAAGATGAAACACCACTAACAAAGCAAATGGAAGCAAAGATAAACATATGGGACTACATGAAACTAAAAAGCTTCTGCACCTCAAAAGAAACGGTGACCAAGATACAAATATTAATCTGATATTAATTCCTTATCAGATTGCCCATCTGATAAGGATTAATATATAGGATATATCAGGCGCTGGTAGAATTTTACAGGAAGAAAACAGCCAACCCCATCAAAAACTGGGGAGAAGAAATGAACAGAAACATCCTCAAAGAAGGTATTTAAAAGGCAGAAAGGCATATGAAAAATGCTAATCATCAATAATCATCAGGGAAATTGAAATCAAAACAACAATGAGATACAGAGACTGGCACACATCCAAAAGAACAAGAACAACCAGTGCTGGCGTGGATGCGGGGAGAAAGGGACTCTCATCCATTGTTGGTGGGAATGTTGACTGGTACAGCCTTCTTGGAAAACAATATGGACATTCCTCCAAAAACTAGAAATTGAGCTCCCATTTGACTCAGTCATACCACTCACTCCTGGAAATATACCCTGGGGAGCCCAAAAACACACAACAGAAACACTATCTGCATTTCTATGTTCATAGCAGCACTATTCACAATAGCCAGAATCTGGAAACAACCTGAGTGCCTGAGAACGGATGACTGGATAAGTCATCCAGTCATCTGGATGTACCAGTACATCTACACTATGCAGCTGTTAGAAAAAACAAAGTTATGAAATTTGCCTATAAATGGATGGACATGGAGAGTATCATGCTGAGAAAATTATGCAGAGGACAGCTATAAAATGACTGCATTCATTTGTGGCATATAAAAATATAGTACTAATATTAAAGGCCAGGCAACTCATGGACTAGGAGGACATGTCAGTGGTTGGAATCTACCAAAAGTGTGGGGAGACAGAGGTTAGGTAAGATAGAGAAGGGACCAGTGTCCTAATAATTGTTGGAAATGGTAACACCAGCCTAGAACTTAGCATTGAACACAGGCAAGGGTTATATATGATAACCCTTAAATGTATGTATTGAAAGCCATAATGTATAAGAGGAGGGAGAAAGAGCAGCTGGGGGGTGGAGGGAGGGAGAGAGAGAAAGAGATAGATAGATAGATAGATAGATAGATAGATAGATAGATAGATAGATAGATAGATAGAGAGATAGAGAGAGAGAGAAAGAGAGAGAGAGAGAAAGGAGGCAAAGTACCTGCTATAGAGGCGGGCTGGGGGAGGGGGAGAGGGAATATGGGGACATTGGTGGTGGGAAATGTGCACTGGTGGAGGGATGGTTGCTGGAACACTGTATGACCGAAACCCAATCATGAACAGTTTTGTAATTTGTATGCGACAGAACGTATGGAGATGTTTCTGGTGCCTGCCTCGAGCAAATCGATGAACAACGGGAAGACAGTGATATAGTGATATCTCATGGTGGTATAATAATAATAATAATAATAATAATAATAATAATAAAAATAATAATAAAATAAAAGGGCAACTTAGGCACAGCCACCTGCTTAATGGGTTGAAAACCAAGAGCTTTACAAAACAGAATATTTGAGATATTTAGTCTCCACGGTATTTTGTCAAATGCATTGGTCTAAGCTACACACCTTCCTAAATTACCAATGACAGAAGTGGACCGTTTAGAGCTAGAACACATAATGGCAGATAATATGGGATTTCATTTGCTAATGGATAACATTTTTATGTTGATTCATTGCTTAGAAGATAATTATAGTTTTCTCCCATAAGGAAATGTACCTCATAAAAACTGTCTAGTCTTGTTCTCACCACTCTCAAACTAATTTAAGATTTCTACTCTGTCTGGTCTATTTTTTCCTTACACAACCAACTCACCAATTATTAATCTTTATCTCTGAAAGCTGCTTGGGACCCAGTAGGCAGAAGGCCTTTGAGCGAATGCAGCCAGTCTGAATTGAGCTATGTTCTAGGTGTAAAATGTGCATCAGGTTTCAAAGACTTCACAGGAAATAATTTTGAAAATCTCACAGACATAGGGCCAGAGAGATAGCACTGCTGGTAGGGCACTGCCTTGCATGCAGCCAACCCAGTTTGGGTCCAGTAATTTCTGAGTGCAGAGCCAGGAGTAAGTCTGAGTATTGCTGGGCCGTGTCCCAAAAAGCAAACAAAAAATAAATAAACATGCACACACCTTGTTAATCTTTTTCCCTCTGTGTTTCTGGGGATTAAGCCCGGGTCTCATACATACAAGGCATGATCTTTGCATTGACATCTTCAGCCCATATTAATTTTTTAAATATAATTTGACACGTTGAAAAATATTTTTGGACTAGTAGAAACATACGTAGAGTAACTTCAAAATGATTTCAGTGATTTGGGATCGGTGAGCTAGCTCAAAGGGCTAAGCACATTTCAGGTACCACATAGTCCTTGGTGAACTGCTGGGACACCCTCAGCAGGTTTGGCCCAGAAAATCCAATATACGAATACCACCCACCCTCTAGTGGAATTATACTTTAGTCATATTGCTTTCAGTGAGACAAGACTGATGTTGAAGTCATTGCTATTCTGTAAGAGTCAAATGTTCTTGTTAATCCTGTCTAACAGTAGAACGGAAAGGTTCATGCAACTTAAAGTTCACTTGAATGGATTGATTTTGTATGTCCTGAGAAGCTCGCGGGGGCCTGGACCTGGTGATACTCAGCTAGCTGGGCTAGTGGTTCAATGTGAGGCTGAGGAGCCACATACCCTGGACCACTCCCAGGAGGTGTGGGGGTGTGTCTGGGGTGTGTGTGTGTGTGGGGGTGGTACACCAGAGATCTCACTGGGGTTGGATCTGTGCTAACTTCCAGGTTCCTCATCTTTGAATTTTACTTTTTTCACATTATAGCGCTCACCTGGTGATGCTGGGGGAATCTTTCCAGGTGATGCTCTGGAGTACTGAGCAGTACTGGAGGAATGTCATGCAGTGCCTGGGACTGAACTGGGCTTGGCTGCATGCAAGCAAGTGCCTTAACCACTCAACCCTCTGTAGCCCTGATTTTTTGTTTTTGGCAGGAGCATACCTGGCTGTACTCGGGGCTGACTCCTGGCACTTAGGAATCACTTCCAGTGGAGCTTGGGGAACCATATTTGGTGCCAGGGATCAAACCTGGGTCTGCAGCATACAAACAAGGCAAGTGAAACCAACTGTACTATCTCTCTGACCCTGGCTTTTTGCTTTTAACTGCTCATACAGACTCTTGCTGTGAGTTACTAGCTGGAGCTGGGAGACTACTGCTGGGTAGTCACAATAGGGTTAATGGCTTCCCCAGGTAGTAGAAAGCTACAGAGCAGGACGAGTTTCTCCACTGCCCCCAGTGAACTCCAAAGGCAGGCTGTGTTCTCATCAGGGAAACTCGCAATTTTCCTTCTTTCCTTTCCAGTTCATAACCTCTGTCTCTTTCTCACAAAGTCCCAAACACAGGACCAACTTCCGAGAACTTGTCAAACAGGATTTAGGACCCACATCCGTAGATCTTTTTAGCACCTAAAACAAGCTGGCTCTCCCACCTCCGGGGCAAGGCTTGGTCCATCAGATCTCCAAATGCCCCAGGGTGCTGGAGCTAGGAGAGGCTCCATGGGAAACCAGAGAAATCAGAAGCCCTATTAGTCTAAGACACCCAATAAAATATCTCTGTATTTTATCTGATTCTATTTATCCTTTCTGGTGCCATCAGCTGTACAAAGGAAGTGGGGCCATTCAGCTCCGTTGGAGACACAGTCACACAGTGCACTTCAGCATGGGGCCCTCTGTGTTTCTAGGTGAAAGAGCTCTAATTCCTTAGCTTTTCTTTGTTTGCTCTTCAAACTCCCATTATTTTAATTGCTCTCCTTTGGAATGTCACTGCCAGAATGAAAAACAGCATTTCTTGGCTCACAGGCTGCTGGAGGGTTAAAGCAGAACCTTCCATGGCCCGGCAGCTCATGTTTCCTGTCCCTGTGTTTACATACTGAAGGGGGACTTGCTAGTTCCCCAGCAGACACTCCCTGTGCAACTATCTAGAGATGGTTGGACTGAAAAACCTCCCCACCCAGCAGGGTTTGAAGATGGAGCAGGATTTCCAGATTCTACTCATTGCTATTCTAGTCTTCAAATACCTAGTCTGAGTTCTTTGGCAGGGCAGTCAGGGAAACCGAGAGAACGTCTTGTGCCTAGGGCCCATGAATAACGAAACTGAGGTAGTTCCTTATTACGCTGCTATGAATGACTCAAAGAGGGGAGGCAGGGGGGATGACAGTGTCAGCAAGGAGTGATTCTATCCGCCAGCAGAGTTCATTTTTCACACAACGCCTGTCCAAGCTATAAACAACTGATGTCATGATGAAGAAAACAAAAACCACTCAAACTTTTAAGTCAACGCTATAAGAAATACAGACTTGGATTGGGGCGAGGTAGTACAGGGGTTAAGGTGCTTACTCTGCATATGGCCAACCCTGGTTCGAGCTCTAGAATTGCATTTTGTTGTCTGAGCATCTCCAGGGAGTGAGCCCTGAGCACAGGGTCAGAAGTTAGCCCTGGACACTGCTGGATGTGACCCCAAAGAAGCAAAGATGAAGAAAAAATATAGATTTAAAACAGACTTATATTGTATTTATTTATTTATTTATTTATTCATTTATTTATTTTGGTTTTTGGGTCACACCCGGCAATGCTCTGGGGTTACTCCTGGCTCTGCACTCAGGAATTACTCCTGGTGGTGCTCAGTGGACATTGTGGGATGCCGGGATCGAACCCAGGTTGGTCACATGCAAGGCAAACACCCTACCTGCTGTGCTATTGCTCCAGTCTCCTTATATTGTATTTCAAAGACAACAACGGGAAGTTGAGGAGAATCCTAATCCCTGACATACTTCCGTCAGAGCATTTAGTGTAATGGAGGAAAAGAGAAACACCCAAGAGTAACATAGATTTTGCTTCTTGGTTCTAAGAAAAGACCAACACAAACGGCTTGGCAAGAACTACAGTTCCAACTATTCCTCGAGGTTCAGGAATAGTTGAGTTCAGGTGGTCAGATGGGAAATGTGGTTTCACACTAGCCTGTAGTGTGAAATGTGAAAACAGTAGCATTTGGATAAGAAGCCTTAATGGATTTTCCTTAATGGTTTGGTAATGGGAACGGAAAAAAACTCTCTTTTCTTGTCTTGACCAATGTGAGACGTTCATCACAATAAGGGCTATGGGATCATGGGTATGAAGAAAGGCTGGACTGGCTTTGCAATTTCTGTGCAGATTAAAAATAAATTCCAGAGCTGGAGTGATAGTACAGTAGGGAGGGCATTGCCTTGCATGTGGTTGACCTGGGTTCACTCCCCAGCATTCCATTCGGTCCCCTGAGCACCACCAGGAGTGACCCCAGCATGCAGAACCAGGAGTAAGGCCTAAGCACCACCAAGTGTAGCCCCCAAACTAAAAATTCCAGGTGCTAAAGATACAGCTTAGTGGGTCAGAGCATACGCTTTGCATGAGTGAGGCCGAAGTACACTTCCTGGCACCCTAAGTTTGGGCATCTCCAGGACTGACCTCCAGCCACAAGCTGGAGTAACTCTTCAGCACCACGAGGTGTGCCCCACCCCAAACTAAACAAAATTTCGAAAATGGATAGTGGGAAAAAATAAAAGTCTTGAGCACGGAAAGCCAAGTGTTTGTAGAAGAGAAAAAAAAATGAGAAAAGAGGTTTTGCAAAAATGCTCTTGTTCAAATAAGGAAGAGGTAAGGCGTTGAGTGATGAACCAAGATTCCTTCAACGGGTGAATGAAGCTTGATACTCACACGCATGAAAATGCACCAACTGGACCCTCTGCCAGCCAGCAGCGACTCGGAGGGGCCGTGAGTGCTGCACTGAGCGGGAGTCAGACAGTGAATGGAGCCTCGTGCGATCTCTAAATTCAATCCCTAATAATACTTCCAGAATTTCTACATTGGAGGTCAGACACATTCCAGTCTGGATCTAAGGGGAAATCCATTAAGGCTTTTATCCAAATGCTACTGTTTTCAGATCTCTCCTCTGTTTTTTTTTGGGGGGGGGTGGGCATTTTGATTTCATGTGGAGGTAGAGGAGTTGAAAAATTCCTTGTGTAATGCATTTCAGGGAGCACCATTACCCACTCAAATCCACTCTTCTAGCAGTTGTGTCTGCACATACTTGGGAAGCTCCCTGCTACAAAGCATATGGTCAAACTCTTCCCAATGGAAATAGAGGCCCCAGGGAGGGATTATTTCCCAAGCACAGATATCATCCTTCCCTTCTTTGCTCTTTCACAGGCACCCAGACATGGCAGGCTACCACCAAGATCTCATGAACATGGCACCAATATCCTAAAGCAGGGTTTCTCAATCGGGGCCATATGGCTCCTAGAGTCCCCAAGGATATTCCAATGGTGCCTATAAATTGGCATATGCCAAAACCAGTAAACAAAAATGTTTATTTTCCTGACCCCAAAAGAGCCCTTAATATGGCAGCAGTAAGAAAGGTGAAAAAGCAGTGCCTAATAAAATTTCCACGGCCAATGTAGGCTGCCAAAACGAAGGACTAAAATGACTGTCTGTACTTTCAATGCAAGTACCCTGGCATCGGCCGCCCACCTACAAGATGGTCAGACTTCCTTGTCAAGACCCTGAAGGAACGGTTTGAGGCTCTTCATATTCCTGAATCAACCAGATGCCATTGGGCTACATTGGCACGTGATAGGGTCCAATGGAAATGTTACTGGCACCCGCTCGACAAATCGATAGTAACAGGATTCAAGTGATCAAGTGTAAATTGGGGGCATGGCATGAGACTAGGGGGCCAACTGATAGATGAAAGGGGAGCATGGGAGGAAACAAGGACAGAAAGGTGCCACGGTTTGAAAAAAGACAGAATATTGGCCTAAGTATGCAGAGCGAGTGTTCAGAAGACAATCTGAGGGGCTGGGTATGCCCTGAGTATAGAAACTGCTGGTGCCCTGAAACTAGATAGGCATCTAACTAGTGGTGAGAGGCTCCAGGCTCCACGATGTTCGAGCCCTGCAAGGAGAGTGTTTCTAGATGTGACCGACAGCCTTTGAGACAATGGACCTTTACGTCTAAAAGCAACTTCCTGCGTCCTGGGACCAGAAGCATCTTGCAGAGCCTCTGCTGAAGGCCTGACTCCCAGAACCTGGAGAGACGCTCAGTGAGTGGTTTCCAGCCATTACTAGCCTGGCAAGCTACCGTGTTGTACTTGATATGCCAAATACCAGTAACAATTATAGACCTCATTCTGGAATGGATTGAGGCTCTCTATGTTCCTGGAGCAAGCAGATGCCCTTGGGCTCTACTAGCATGAGACAGGACATATGGAGATGTTACTGGGGCCCGCTTCGAGCAAATCGATGATGAACGGGAAGACAGTGATACAGTGATCCTAGGTTTTGGAGTGGTTTGTTCTGCAGGCAGATTTAACCCCCAAGTTCCCTTATAATGAATGATTGCTCTTACCATGATATGCCAGAGCTTTAATGCTCTATTCAAACTATCTTTTTTTTTCCTTCGGGGTTGGGGTGGTTGGGGGGGGCTGCATGCTCAACATGGTTTGGGGTTATTCCTGGCTCTGCACTCAAGAATTACTCCTGGCAGTGCTCAGAGGGACCATATGGGATGCTGGGGATTGAACCTGGGTTGGCTGCATGCAAGGCAAACGTCCTACCTGCTGTACTATCTGGTCCCTCTATCCAAATTATCTTAACAAAACAAAGCCTCAAAGCTAATTTACACATGTTGTAACTTTATAAAAAATATTATAGATGGGGGGAGGGGTGTGGGAAGGGAAGAACCCAGAGAGGTTTGACAACCTGCTCAAAGCTAAACTGTGAATTGGAGACTATGGATTATAATTTCTAATCCACTCACTTCTCCCTGTACTTGGCTATAGTCTTATCAACATAGAGCAGATAAGAAGCTGATATAAGCTCAAGTCTAAAGCACAGGTGCCAAAAGAGCCTCTTCTGGAGAGAGAGAGAGAGAGAGAGAGAGAGAGAGAGAGAGAGAGAGAGAGAGAGAGAGACAGACAGAGAGGGAGAGAGAGGAGAGAGAGAGAGGAGAGAAAGAGACAGACAGACAGACAGAGAGAGACAGAGAGAGACAAGAGTCAGAGAGAGAGGGAGAGAGAGAGAGAACCAACCACATATGTACAGGACTAGCTATGACCTAACATTTCCCTTGGGTCAGAGGGCAAAGGGTTTGCCCTGCAGTTTTGACCTAGGCTGCACCAAGAGCTTTGCACAGCCATCCCTGTGTCTCTGGGCTGATTGTTCAAGTGCGGGAGAAGCAGCCGTCTTCATGACTTTCCCCTGGTGCCTCAACCTTCAGAAGTCCCCAACCCTGAACTAAACTCGAGTCCCACAAACCAACCATTCTTTCCTCTTAATTCTTGGTTGAGGAAATGTGTTTCAGTTGTCAAAGATGGAGAATCTCTACTTTTCATGTAAAGAAATACTAATCCATGCTTAGCTTCCCTTTGAAGAGCACCTACCCTTGAGCGTGGAAATTCAGGTGCCAGCAACAAGGACAGGCAGATACACAAGCTCCAGCTGGATGGAACACACTCAGCCCAAACATTTCCCTGGCCACGCAGGGCGGGCTTTCAGCTAACTGACCATTTCTTAAAGAAAAAGGAGGAGGAAGCAAAGGAGAAATTCAAGCGTCTAACAATAGCTCTCTGAGTAAATAAATCTCTCCATGTAGATAGTACACTAAACATTTTCTGGAAATAAAAAGGAGGAAGAGAATTCAAAGTGCCTAACAATAGAGCTGAGTGAATAACTCCCGCGGCAGGGCACAATGTGAATGATAGAATGTCATGTTTCCACGTTGTTAAGGGGAGAGAAAATGACCATACTCAGCCATAGAGTGGGAGGCTGGGTTATAGTTTAAGTGCCATGTTAACAGAATTTAGAATTAAAATGCCGCCTATTTATTATTCATATTAGAAAAGTGGACAGGATACAGCATAAAACATTAATATTGATTTTTATCAAGTTGGGAAACAGATAGCTCTAGCCTTGAATATTTATCTATAAACATTACTTTTTGTCGAGAACTGGATGACTTTTACCACTCAAAAAAGGCTACCAAAAATTAAAATCACAGCCTAGACTGTCTGGGATACTTAAGCATTTTAAATTAAAATCATGAGCCTAGTGTTGGGTATGCTGTCATCAAACAGAAATGCCGACGCCTTTCAAAACTATCCGTATTCCTAACTTAAAGTAACTAAACAAAACAACACATGCCAACAGGAAACAGCATCCAACACAATCCAACACATGTCCCCATCACTCCTAACAAAAGTTGTTCTTACCAAGAGCCATCAGAGTGGAAACTGCATTTAATCTACTTTGGGGGCTGCCTCTCATCCTCGCAGTTGCTAGGCATGAAATTGGCCACTGCTGATCATTTTCTTTCTTTCCTCTGCTCACTCTTGCAAAGCCTCCCAAGAAACGCACATTACAAGGCTGAGAGCTTGGAGCCCGGTTAGGTTTCTGCGTCTTCCTGCTTCGCTCGGGACACCATCAGCTAAGCCGCCTCTCTATGCTATCTCCGACCCAATCCAAAAGAGGCCAGAAAAGCCAAACAAATAGCCCCCTCCCCAAAAGGCAACCCACCATCCCGCCAGGCAGTTCAGGTGGAAGGCGGGCCGACGCAGGCTGCACGCACCAGGCATCACCATCGCTTGCAAAGCCCAAAGAACCCCAGCAGCTTCTCACCGCCACAGCGAGGGAGCTGGCAGGAACAAGTAAGTTGGGGCATCGGCTCTCTGGGCACCTCCACGCGCGTTCTTTCCCCAGCGAGCCCCGGCGCCTGCCTTCGGCTGATGCAGTGACCTCCGGGACGCGCGGCGGTCAGGTGAAACAAGCCGCTTACCAGTAAGTCGGTGCAGCGCCTTCCTTGGAAATATTGCATGAGTCAGCTTTTATCTCGCAGAGCTCCACCGCACAAAGGCTGCAGGAAACCTGATTGGCAACTTTCTCCCTGCCTTCCCCCCCACCCCACCCCTCCCTCGAGTGCCGACCACAAGCTTCTGCATCACCGAGAGCCTTAAATGAAACATGACATCATTCAATTGAGAAGCAGGACAATGGAAAGCACTGTGGGGAACTTGAAAACGCACACTTGGCTGAGCAGCACCCCGGCTATTCTTTTGTGGACCTCGAATACAGCCCACACTGCCCTGGCTCCACCTTCCTGCCTCCAAATCCATCCCCCGCCTCCACCCCCAAAGAAACAAGAGTTTGGGAGTCCGATATTCCCAAGTTCACTTCCTGAATGCAAGTGAATTCAATGGAAACGTTAACTTAAAAACATGTATGTGAAATGGATCCACACACCTTCGACCTAAAACGCAACTTTGTGTGTGTGTGTGTGTGTGTGTATTTTAATTGATTTTTTTTTTTCTTTGCAGTGCCATGCATCAAACTCTGGCCTCACACAGGCAGGCTAGGATCTACTGCTGGGCGACACAGCCAGTCCATTAACTGAAGGCTTAGAGTGAAGGAGATTTGGGGTGGGCAGTGAATACCAGAGTTGAAGTCAGTTTGGATAATTAGATTCTATTCACTTATAATACAGCTTTAAGCAACAAAGTTAAACTTGATTTATAGTTAAAAAGGAGAGAGAGAAATCCAAACACCCATCCCCCCATATCTTATTTGAAGATGATTATTTTAAATGAAAAGTTAAAGGTATTTCCTAGGACAACCAGCAGGTGTTTTGCTTTTTATGTTTATGAACGCTAAGAGGTAAAGTGAGAACGATGTGACTTCCACTCCTTATTAGGAAGGTCCCTGAAACAGTGTGGGGCTCTGATGCTGTCTGCCTGTTTTTAAAGATCCTAAAGGTTCCTATTTGAAGACGCTATGGATGAAGATCTCAGCCCAAACTGGTATTGATATTAAAAAACTGATCCCAGTGTACCAGGGGTCACTGGTAGGAAATATGGATTTTTTTTTTGCCCCTGTATAGACACCCAAACGAAATGACTGCAAAGGATCAAAATCCTTTAAATAGAATCACCCTTTAAAGCTTTAATTTGTGGTTATGGAAAAGAACATTAGCTGATCATCTTTCATTTCTATCATGCCTATTAAGTGATTTTAAACTAACAACATAATAGGATAATTTCCTTTAATTCCTGTTTCCTCCTCACTAAGGCAGAACAGAGACAGGTTGCTTCAGGGAGCCCACTCTGACGGGGAATTCACCAGTCAAGATCAAGGTGGGCAACGCTTTCTCCCCGCAAAACTCACCAGCTTGCTAGAAGTCATGAATTTATGGAGTCTGAAAAACTCAGTTTCTTTTTTAATTAATTACTTTGGGTGCTGAGATTGGCCTATACCTGACACTCAGAGGCCAGGGCTTACTCCTAGCTCTATGCTCAGGGTCATTCCTGGTGTAACAAGGGGTGGGGGGACCTGTGTGGTGCCAGGAGTTGAACTGGGTTTGGCTCCATGCAAGGTAAGGATCTAAAGTCCTAGAACTCACTATTGAAAATACACATAGAGACATCATAAACCGTTAATGATGTAGGGCAAACCACAAATTGTAAGAGAAGAGAGGAATACAGAGACAGAGACAGAGAACGAGAGAAAGAAAAGGTGCCTGCTATAGAGGCAGGTTGGGATTGGGTGGGAAGGAGCGTTGGGACATTGGTGGTGGGAATGGGGCACTGGAGGAGGGATGGGTGCTGGAACATTGTATGACAGAGAATAATTATGAACATCCTTATAATTGCATATCTCATGGTAGTATAATAAAAATTAAGGGTAAAAATAAATAAATAAATAGATATAGAGAAATAGAGAAATAGATAGATGATAGATGGATAGATAGATAGACAGACAGACAGACAGACAGACAGACAGACAGACAAACAGATAGATAGATAGATAGATAGATAGATAGATAGATAGATAGATAGATAGATAGATAGTCAGTCCTGTGTGCGCTCGGCGGAAGATAGTCTCAGGGCTCATGACTCTCCAGGGATGTGGGAGCTGTCTGAATCCTTCTGATCTCCACAGTGATGTCCCCTGGTCCCCAAATGTCATCCCCCCCATACCTTTGCCTCGGTTGGACTGAACTTTCTGAATCTAATGTAGAAACTTTCTGCTTAGCTATAGCTCAGCTTCTATCTTCACAAGCTTCGGGCACATTTCTGCAACTATATCTACTGCTCTTTCCATTAGTTAAATGATTATTTGTGACAGTCAGAGGCATCTCCTGGTTCATTCTTTCCTTATCAGCTCACAGAAGTCGTGAAAAATCGATATTCTCCGACGTAAGCTCCATGTACAGAGACTCCTAAGGCTTCTTCTGGGTCATTTGTTTTCTCCTATTTACTGCTTCATTCCAGTTAAGCGTATTGTCTTAGGTTGGCTTGTCTTTATTTCCCCCACCCAGAAACATTCTTTGATAAAAGTTGTTTCTCTCTCTCTCTCTCTCTCTCTCTCTGTGTGTGTGTGTGTGTGTGTGTGTGTGTGTGTGTGTGTGTGCTCCAGGCTGGTTTTGTGGGTCACTTCCGTGAGACTTGAGGGACAGAGCAATGCTAGGGATCAAACCTGAGGTTCCAGCATGTCAAGCAAATGCTTGGCGCTGTGCCATCTCCCTGGTCCTAACAAGTCCTTTCTGAAGATGCTGTGTATATGGCAAGGGAACAGTATCAGCCAAGCTGTTGTGATGGCGGCTGCTAATGACAGAGGGTCCCCGACACACTGGACAGGACTTAGGTTAAGGGACAGTTCGAAGTTGGCACATGGGCCCACATACCAGTTATTACCAGTTATTACCAGTTATTAACGCTAACACTATTAACATACTCATGAGTTTTGCTAGCAGAACCATCAATGTGTATAAAGACCATTTCTATCACTTGCAAGTAAATGAAACACCCCGCATGGCACCCTCAAACCTGGAGGGCTCCTAGTATTTTAATCTGGTTTTTATATTATAATTATGCTTAAACTATACCTTCTGTGCAATTAGCAAATACTATAAAATAATACATCATTATAAAATGACTATAAGCATTTTCAGAGCCAGGGACACATACATTTTTTTGGCCTTTTTATTTATCCCAGTACCAAGTACTTACTGAGAGAATTAACACAGTAATAGTACATAGATCCAAGAGAGCGATAAGATAGAAAAAAAGACAAAAGTACTTTTCTTAAGCAAAAGTCAAGGCTTCTTTATACCTGAGAACTGATAGACCTCTATTTTAAAATTTTAAATATGGATTTAAATTAATACAGATTAGATGTATATGGATTAAGATCACCATTATCAGGGGACATTGGTGGTAGGAAATGGGCACTGGTGGAGGGATGGGTGCTGGAACACTGTATGACTGAAACCCAAACATGAACATCTTTGTAATTGTATATCTCATGGTGATATAGTAAAAAAAAAAAAAGAAAAAGAAAGAAAATCACCATTTTGGGGTCAACCCAGTGATACTTAGATTCCTGGTTCTGTGCTCAGTGATCATTCCTGAGGGGGTCAGACCATATGTGGTTCTGGGGCTTGAACCTGGGTCACATGCAAGGCAGTTATATAACTGCTGTACTATCTCTCTTAGCTCTGAGGTCACCAGTTTTAAGCCATCATTTTAAATATAGTTTAATACAGATTATCATAATTTTAATACAGATTAAAATTTTTTAATCTGTATTTAATTTTTAATACAGATTATATACAATCATCTGTATTAAATTATATTTAAAATGATGGCTTAAAACTGGTGATCTCAGAACTAGAGAGATAGTACAGCAGTTATATAACTGCTCTGTACATGGCTGACCCAGGTATACTAGATAAAGATCACCAATTTTAAAAAAACCATTTTTGTTTTATTTCATTTATTTATTTATTTTTATTTAATTAATTAATTTATTTATGTATTTATTTTGTGCCACATGCAGCAATGCTCAGGAGTTACTTCTGGCTCTGTACTCAGGAATCACTCCTGAAGGTGCTCGGAGGAACATATGGGATACTGGGGATCAAATCCCAGCAAGCCCCTGACCCACTGTGCTATCTCTCTGACCCCTAAGACACCAATTTTAAAGATATACATTTATGTTAATATATATTTCAGTATATGTTGTCTTTTCCATACAAAAATTATACTATAACATTTAATGTGTTAACATTTTACTTTAGCCAAAGAATACAACTAGTTTTAATACTCATTTTGGATTATACTGTAAGAACTTCTGAATTCTCCCTCACAAGGTAGATATTTACAAACCTGCTTTAGGCACTTTTGTTGTCGTTGGGGTGGGGCACCTAGCTGTACCCAGTGCTTAGTCCTGTTGCTGCATTAAGCAATCAGTCCTGGCAGGGCTCCGCAGCATATAATCTGGCCGACTGGGATGGAGGCTAGGTTGGACGCCTGCAAGCACCTTACCTGCTGTCTTGTTGCTCCGGCCCCTGATTTATGAACTTGAACAAACTGCAGTGGTCACAGATTCTTGAAGGTGATTAGTTAAGTTAGCAATCATACATAACTAATTATTTGGAACTAGTATTTTATGTGTTATAATGGAATGTAATCTCCCGTGTAGAGAGAGCTGAGATTAGATTCCTGGTAATATGATACACTGCTCCAATTTACTAAGGCTTCTTACTGGTATAACATGAGAGACTTGGGCTTTTATTTAGAAGCATAAAGATGTGGGCTGGAGAGCTGGCCTGGGCTAAGGCGCTTGCCTTGCACACGGCAGACTCCAGTTTGATGGATCTTTTCTTTGGTCTGGACTCTGCGATGGTTTTGCTTTTTGGTCCTTCAAAGTTCACTCAGAGGGATGCTGGGCACTGGCAGTTCTTGGAGGGACCCTGGCGAGGGACTTTTGTGCATGTAACAAAAGAAACCTGAGTCATCCACAAGCACCAATAGTGTTATAGGGCTGCTTCTTGCTGTCTACTTTGCTAATATTAGCTGTAGGTGAAAGCTTGCTTTTGCTCAGCAAAGTTCCTTTTAGTTATTTTTTCATTTGGGGCAACACCCACTGGTGCTCAGGGCTTACTCCTGGCTTGGTGCTTAGGGTTCACTCCTGGCAGGGCTCGTGGGACCCTCTAAGGTGCCAGGGATCACAGCTGGGTCTTCTGTGTGCAAGGCAAACACCCTACTCGGTGTATTCCCTCTCTAGGCCCATCTCTCTTTGCTAGAGGATGGTAAAAGTCGCAGCTGATAAAACGCACACTTAGGCCTTATCAGGTGTAAAAGCTGCTCTTTTATACTGCAAAGGTGCGATAGTCTGGAGGTATGGGGGCTCTTCACAGTCACCCTTCCAGGAGCGGGAGCCAGAGTGGAAGGGCAGGAGCCACGGGTTCTATCTCGTTTCCAGAACACACACTGGCCAGCAAGCCAAGTGCCGGTCAGCCTTGTGGCCTAATTGGAGGAGGCCCAGATAGCCCCACCATGAAAAAAACATCCTTTCCCAGAAATCTGTGAGCAGGCCTGGAACTCCACTCTGAGAACTAACTCTTTCTGGCTAAAGTGAAAAGTCACGGGAAAACTCAAATAATTCCTGGGAAGGCTCTGGAAAGGTGGTCTTAGAATGTAGGGAGAAACCCTGCCCAGTCTTTGGGGTCTTTCAGCTACAAGACTGAAAAATGGAGCGGCCAGGAGACTTAGGAAGGAAGAAAAGAGCCCAGAGGGAGAGCGAGAGCCACTGCCCCCACCCCCTGCATGCCCACCCTCCCCCCCACCAGATCCGACTCCGAGACTCTCTGCTGACTGTGCAGGAGGCAACAGGTCCAAGTCTGAGGAGCAAAGGATAAAGAGTGGCCTGGAGGAAGGAAGAAGGGGGAGGTCTGTGTACATCTCCTGGAGCCAAGGAAAGACTTTGATTCATATAATCGCGATTGGCGAAGGCAGCTTTAGAAATCATTTTTTTTTTTTTTTACATTTTTTCAAACACAGAAACATTTCCAGTTATTTCTTACATTTTTTTGGTTGTTGTAGATCATTTGTTTTTACATTTGGGGACACACAGGGCAGTGCTCAGGCACTACTTCCTGTGTTGCTCGAGGGATCCTATGTGTTGTAAGAGATCAAACGTGTGCCCCCTTCATAGAGTGTGACCTCGGCCCACTGAGTTTCCCCCTTGGCCCTGAAGGGCTAGAAGTCACGAGGGAAACTGCAACACCCAACTCATATTTAATAGAATTCAACAGCCTACAAGATGGAGAAGGCTGGGGCGGGACATTGCTATTTTGGGATTAAAGGTACACATTTCCCAAGGTCAAGGATAAAGCTAGTTATTATCTAAGACAAGGCCATACACAATACATTCTTCCTTGTTTGTTTGTATTTTGGGGCCACGCCCAGTGGTGCTCAAGGCTTACTGTTGGCTCTCTGCTTAGGAGGGGATGGGAGGATCAAATGGGGTACCAAGGGGCCAGAGCCATAGCACAGCGGGTAGGGCATTTGCCTTGCATGCGGCTGATCCGGTTCGATCCCATATGGTCCCCCGAGAACCGCCAGGAGTAATTCCTGAGCAAAGAGCCAGGAGTAAATGCTGACCATTGCTTGGTGTGACCCAAAAAAAGAAGCAAAAATAAATGGGGTACCAAGGGCTGGAGTGATAGTACAGCAGGGGAGGGCGCTTGCCTTGCATGTGGCTGAGCTGGGTTCGATCCCTGGCATCCCATATGGTCTCCTGAGCACTGCCAGGAGTAATTCCTGAGTGCAGAGCCAGGAGTGACCCCTGAGCATCACCAGGTATGATCCAAAAAGCAAAAAAAAAAAAAATGGGGGTACCAAGAATGAAAAACTGGGCTGGCTGTGTTCAAGCAAATGCCCTCCCCACTGTACTATTGCTCTATTCCTGCATTTTTTAAAAAACTTTTTTATTATACCACTGAGAGATATACAATTACAAAGATGTTCATGTTTGGGTTTCGGTCATACAGTGTTCCAGCACCCGTCCTTCCACCAGTGGCCATCTCCCACCACCAATGTCCCCGATTCCCTCCCCCTCCCCCAGTCTGCCTCTATGGCAGGCACTTTGCCTCTTCTCTCTCTCTCTCTCTCTCTCTCTCTCTCTCTCTCTCTCTCTCTCTCTCTGTCTGTCTCTCTCTCCTCTTACACATTGTGACCAGCTCTGCCTTCTTAATATATTTTTATTCTTAATATATTTTTAATCAATTCAAGATTTTTCTTTGAAAGCAAAAAGACACAGAATAACCCATACTACAGAAAAAGATGATAAACATGAAGTCAATCCCTGCCAAAGGTATCTCTCATTCCCTTCCTGCCCCCAAACACAGCAATGTCCCCAAGGAGGTCTCATTCACCTGCTGGATGTGAGGTGTCATACACTAAAACTTTTCTACATAGTGTTGTTTACTCATTATACCATGCTTATTACAAATATTTTTATTACCAATCTCCATCTATTTTTCCATACAAGAGGAGTCTGAGCCTAGTCGATTCACCACTGTAACTTTCAGCTTTGTCATTGTTACACAGACCAAAGGACATACTTAGTTTAACAAACACACCTTTTTTTTTCTAACCTGGCTCTTTTCAAAGTGAAATAATTTTCATTGCAAGTGAGTTAGTCTTCACAAATTTAAAATGTGCTTAGAAGAACAAAAGACAGAGATTTGAGGTAGGAAAAAAAACACACAGGCCATAGGAGAAATTCAAGGAGAGTATTTTTTTTTGTTAGTCCAGAGTATTAAATCTACCAACAGAAATCATTTAATGTAAGACTAAATCCTCCTCCATACTTAAATGACACAATTAAAATAGTCATACCTGCCGCCTCCTCACTGCTGAGGCAGCATGGAGGCACGGCCATCGTAAGTTTAGAAAACAAAGCACCTGGTCACTTTAGCACAGCCCAGCCTTACCTTCCATGCTGCAGTTTACCCTTTCTATCGCCTCTCAGCAAAGCCGTAAGAGCCAACTGGTCACCAGGTAGAGCCAATTCTCACCCGCTCTGGAAAAGCAGGTCTGTTCTCGGCTCATTTCTCTGCCCGGTGGACTGTCATTAGTTCTAGCATGCATCTGCCTTTTCCTTGGGATGTTTCGGTCTTTATTGTCCAGAGACAATGCAATCAAGTCTGAGTTATTTCTAAACTTAATTTGTGGACAGCGAGCAAGCAAGATGTTACAAAGAGTCCTTGCTTTCAGTCACTATCAGCCCCATCTTAGAGGCCACCATCAAGACTCCCTGTGCTCAGCACAATGGACTAATTATCCCTCCAAGAATGCAGTGTTTCCAGACACATTTTTCTCCTGGAGATAACACACATCGAATCCATTCCTCACCAGAGGCATTCAACACAATCTATACTTTTGAGACATTCTTCAGAAACGTACTTGAACTGGGAGAAGGGGTTTGCAGGCGCTGGAAATCCTCCTGCCATGCTTTCCAAAAATACTAATTATAATAAGAATCGATTAGATGTTCAGACGAACAGCCAGGGAGGCTCCCAACTTGAATGTGGGCTGGCAAAGTCACTTCATGTCTTGGCAGAGCGCAGGTAGCAGCTGCTACCGGGGGTGTTTTCCCCATGGCTCCAAGGTGAGGTATGATGGGGAGGGCTTAGCTGATCATGGTCACGCTCCTCCCCCATATAGACACTGAAATGGGGTGTGAGGCTCAGAGGGAAAGAGATAAAAAGCAGTAGAGGGAGGATGCACACTTGTGGACAAGTCATCCATCCAGGTAGTAGTAAGCCACTCTTTGAACTGGCTCCAAATCGTTCTCCCAGTAATGGCCTTCCTGTGGGAGGGAACCAGGGGTGTTTGTGTCTCAACCCCACATGTGTCTTCAATGCTTAGGGGCTGGTGGCCTAATCAGCCAGGTATGTGGCTGGGAGCAGCACCCTTATCTAATTTATACAACCTAAGTGGGTGGTTGGAGTTTTTACTTCTCTGGGCTATTGAACGGAGTCATGCCAATTTTCCCTTTTTGGGCAGAAATTTGTCAAAAGCCAAATAGAGACCCCACCCAGGGAAAACAGACATATTTCTCTCTTAGAAGCAGAGATGAGGGGCCGAGTGGTAATACTGAGGGCAGGGTGTTTGCCTTGCATGCGGCTGACCCAGGCTCCATCCCTGACATCCCATAGGGTCACCTGAGCTCTGCCAGGAGTAATTCTGGAGTGCAGAGCCAGGAGTAATCCCCTGGGCATCACCAGATATGTCCCAAAAGCAAAAAAAATAGAGAGAGGGGCCGGAGCGATAGCCCAGCGGGTAGGGTGTTTGTCTTGCATGCGGCCGGCTCATGCCGCCCGGGTTCGATCCTCGGCATCCCATATGGTCCCCTGAGCATCGCCAGGAGTAATTCCTGAGTGCAGAGCCAGGAGAAACCCCTGAGCATTTACGGGTGTGACCCAAAAAGAAAAAAAAAGAGAGGGAGGGAGAGCAAGAGCAAGAACGAGTGAGTGAGAGAGAGAAAGAGAGAGAGATATGAATGACTTTTTTTCAGAAAAAAATTTTAAGTGGAAGGAGGGTACGAAGGAGCCAGTTTTAGGTCTATGGTAACAAAGCTCTTAGCTGCCCATCTGTGCCATGTGTACCAATGCTGCCCTTCAGAGCTATGGCAAAAACCAAGTATCGCGGTCCCTTCACACCTTTCTACTTAAGTAAGAGTGTCATCCATGAACTGGGGGTCCACTGGGCCCACTGATGGCCAGGCTCCATGCTGGGCTCAGTGAGTGGATGTAGGGGCCTTGCCTTCTAAAAAGCTTCTGCCTCTCAGGTGTAGACAAGCACCAATAGGTGTGAGCAATGTGTGGGATGTGATGGGTGTAACAAAAATTAAGCATTTGCACACTTTGACAAATCCTTTTCCCTCCTTATTTTCAAACTTCTCTTCAAGTCATATTGAAACAGAAATATAGCTTTTATGCTGATGCTCAAATAAAGCAAACTTGTTTCATCCCCTTCTCTTACTATTTCTAATCTTTAGAGTGAGCTCTTGATTCATCTTTCATCTTGTATTTAATTACTTGGTATCTGAGCTGACAGCCAAACTTGTTGTAAGTTTTTTTTTTTTTTGAGTCTCAACACTTGCCTAATTCCTAGTTCCCACAGGAGCACATGAAGTAACTTGTTTATGTTAAAGAACAAAACCAAGGAGAAAAGAGCTCTGTCAGGGCACAGGGTTAATCTTAATTAGACCAAGGAACAAGTGTAATGAAATTTATATTGCTTCATTCTGGATAAAAATGAGTGAGTCCCATATAAATATGTCAAAAGAAAAGGACAGTGTGTGAGAGATGGAGAGAGCGAGTGAGCAAAAAGAGAAGAGAGAAGGGATAGCAAAGGGAGAGGGAGAGAAAGAGAGAAAAAGAGAAAGAAAGAGAGAGAGAGACTATTGTGCTGAGATGTGGGACTGTGGGAAGACTTGGGTCCCCCACTCCCTATGGGGATGGGTCTATTTTCTTTACATACAGCCACGTGTCATCATGTAATTATAATAGAGGAGGAACAAAATTAATGCACATGATGGCTATTTCCCAGGGCTGATGGCCCTCACATCACTGGCCCCTCCTCCTTTCTGTTCTGCTCCACCCAGGTTAAGACACTGGCTCCTGCTCACAGCTTCCAAGGAGGCTAATAGGAGATGGTGTTGGGTGCAGAGGCAAGAGAGGACAAGCAGCGTTTCCTCCTGTCTGACAGGGCTCCGGACGGGCCGCCCAGACCCCAAGCGCCTGTTCTCACTGGGTTCCATTAAATCATGCTCCTGGCAGGGTCGCGGGTTGCCTATGCTGCCATCGTCCTCTGGCATCCCCTTCCCGCTGACCATCCACACGTTTGACAAAGTGACCCTTCCTTAAACGCCTCCCTTACCAACAAGGTCTGATACTGACCCAACAAGCAGACTGTATCTCTTACCCAGTCTCTGACTGATAGAACACCATACTGATTCCGGAGTCTGGTCATCTAAAGAGAAGATAATACTTTGACACAGACTTTGTCAGAATGATGAGCTTAACTTTTTTTTTAAATCTGATTTTTGGACCTAGTTCAGGTCTTACTCTTGGCTCTGTGCTCAGGGATTACTCCTGACCGAGCAGAGAGGCACCATATTCAGTGCTAGGGATGGAACCTGGGTTGGCTGCATGCAAGGCAAGCATGTTACCTGCTGTGCTATCTCTCCAGCTGGCCTTTCGCTTTGTAATGGGTGATACACTACCAAATTTTAGCCTCTCTGTAGATGTAGGGTCTGCCTGATTCAAAGCAATGGAATAAGTGTTTAATTAGGGGCATGGATAAAACATGTGCATCCCTCCCTCAAGGAAGAACCCCAGGATGTCCCCTCTGTGCTTATTATGCCACTCCATGGGCTGTGTCTGCCATTTTCCAGGTCTTTGAATTGCACATCACACCTAGGGCAGATCATTCCCCCACTTGCTTAACCTGCCCGTGAGAACCACCCCAGTGTTCTCATCTTGGGAGCCATGGCCCGTGTCACCACGCTTCCTCCTGTCAGGTCACAGCAGAGCACGACTCTGGAGCACCACTCCAACAGAACCTGGCGTCTGTCATCAGATTGCTGATGTTCTTGACTGAGACCACTGGCTGCGACATCCAGGTGTGCCACCATGCCAGCAAGGTGGCAAGAACAGGAGGTTATTCAGGAAGGGAGGTGGGTACAGTGGTGACATACGTGGTGTTGGAATTACGCGTATGAGGAACCTCTATTCACAGTACTATAAATCTCATTCTCAATCAATTAAAAAATTGAGGGATTGAGGGGCCACACCCAGTGGTACTTAGGTTCCTCTGATTCCTGGCTCTGCAGTGAGGAATCACTCCTGGTGTTCAGGGGACCATATAGGATACTGGGGATGGAACCTGGGTCTACTAAGTGCAGGACAGGTGCTGTACTCGCTGGACTATTGCTCTAGCACTAAAATCATATTTAAAATTAAGAACAGTTGATTTTTTTTTTGGCTTTTTTGGTTTGCACCCAGCAATGCTCAGGGGTTTCTCCTGGCTCTGCACTCAGGAATCACAACTGGTGGTGCTCAGGGAACCATATGGGATGCCAGGGATTGAACTCGGTCCGGCACAGGCCGGCCACATGCAAGGCAAATGCCCTACCCGTTGGGCTATCGCCCCGGCCCAGAACAGTTGATTTTTTTTTGAATTGAGCAACTGTTGGTTAAAATCCTACAACAGTCTATGAATACCAGAAAAACATTTGAAGGCTTATCATATCATCATCATCATCATCATCATCATCATCATCACCACCACCATCATCACCGCCATCATCACCACCACCACCACCACCACCACCACCACCACCATCATCATCATCATCATCATCATCATCATCATCATCATCATCATCATCATCATCATCTACTGATTTTGGTTTGTGTTTGGTTTCTCTCCTGGCTGTGTTCAGGGGTTACTCCTGGCTTTGTGCTCAGGGATCACCCTAGTGGTGCTCAGGGGGACACAATTGCTGTGGGGGGGCAGAACAGGAGTCGGCTGCATCCAAGGGCCTTAATCCTGGTACTAGCTCCTGACCTCAGAGGTTTCCTATCTAACTCCACATTTGTCTGGTCTTGGAATCAGTAAGCATCTCATTAAGCACTGCCCAGTCTTTGTGTAGGTCTGTCCTTACCAGGCATTTGATCCTGGCTATCCCAACTTATAAAGGACCTTCTTGCCTGAAGCTGAAGTTCATGGAGGGCCATTATCACTAGACAAATTAACTTAGCCTTCATTTGGAAATTCCTCAATGACCTGAGAAACAGGTTTCTCTCGTTATCTGAAAATAGGATGTTTCTATTTGGTGTGATAGGATAAGTTATATTTTGGTTCTGGGAAATCTAGTGCCAAAATGTTTCAAACCTATTTCCTTACTTCTGAGATTTTGGGCTACATCTAGCTGTTCTCAGGCATTAATTACTCCTAACTCTGTGCTCCGAGACTGAGCACATTTGTGGTACCAGACAAACTGAAACGAAGATGGGCGCATGCAAAGCAGGTGTCTGAACCCTTGAACTATCTTCTCAGCTCCAACGGCCTTTAATTTATATGGAAAAAAAAAGTTTGGCCATGCTGGGCTGTGCTCAGGGTTTACTCCTGGCTCTGTGATCAGGGATTGCTCCTTGCAGTGCTGGGCAAACCACAGGGAGTGCTGAGTGCTGTGGATCAAACCTGCGTTGGCTGTGTATAAGGCAACCACCTTGCTTGTTGTACTATTTATTTCTCCAGTCCCTGGAAAAAAGTTTAACCATTCCCAGCCCATAATTACCTATAAAATCACACCCAGTAGGTTCATCCTACTTTCAACAGATAGGAAACTTGTATGTAACTAGGTTGCCCAGAATGGCTATATTTTTCACTAAAATAGTTATAACATGGCTGGAGCGAGCTCAAATGGCTGGGGTGCATAGCCTGCATGTGGGAGGCCCTAGTTCTGAGTTCTGCTGCATGCTCCCAGAACTGCGTTCAACCCACCCCACACTATAGCACCACTAGGCGGAGCCCAGTGGCACAGGGTCAGTAGAGCCCCCTTGGGGCCAAGCAGTACCACCACCACGTCTGAGCACTGAACTCACACGGCTGGGCCATGTGTTGACAAACTGACCCCTAGGCCTCTAAATCATGCATGGGACCCCACTCCATTTATTAACCGCCAGAATTTTTTTTTTCTTTTTGGGTCACTCCCAGCGATACTCAGGGGTTACTCCTGTCTCTGCACTTAGGAATTACTCCTGTCGGTGCTTAAGTGACCATATAAGGGTGCTAGGATCATGGTGATCAAATACCCTACCCACCGGACTACAGCTCCAGCCCCAACCGCCCAAATTCTTAAAGGTGGTTTTAACAGAGCAGGGAGAATTTCTTTATGTGCTGTGGGGAAAGGGACTTAGTCCAGAGAAATGAAACTTTTTTCATGTACAGTAAGACTTTGGTTTTTCTGATGTGTCTATCAAAGTATTTTCAGACAATCCCCTTGCAAACAGACTAGTGAAAATAATGTCAGTAAAATGCTTTGTTGTTGTTTGGGGGCTGCACTGTGCAGTTCTAGGGCTTCCTCGTGGCTCTGCACTCAGGGATCACTCCTGGGGGCTCAAGAGATCGTTTGGGTGCCGGTAGTCAAGCCTGGGTAAGTGGCTGCAAGGCAAACTCCTTACCTCCTATACTATCTCTCCAGCCCAGTAAGATGCAATTTTTAGAGAACATTCTCTGGAAGGAAACACTCCTCATATGTCCTATCCTCTGCCCTCCAAGGTCCTGGAATGTGGCTGAGGAGCCATACGTAGAATGGTACATACAATGACATGATACTGTTTCTGCAGGAGCCATGTCCTAAGCAGGGAAGGCAGGAGGGTCTATGAGACTCAGGTGGAGGGAAGGTCACATGCCCTCAGGAGGGAAGTGTGAACTGACGTCTAACAGCTGAGAAGTTCAAGGGCAAGCCAGGTATCAGGAGAGGCTAAGTCATTTTACTTCTTGACAGGACAGACTACTGGTATACCCTAGTGACCACTAACCTAGAATAATCCTGTTCGCAAATATACGGTGGCATGTCACAATTAATAATGATACTCTCTGTAATAATGTCCTCCCTTATTAAAGGCTTCCTCTAGCTGCTTATACTTAGAGAGATCATCGCACTTTTCTTACTTGCTCTCTAAACAGGGATCAGAGCTGCCTGGACAGTAAGTTTGACAACTGATCATGCCCAGGCACTTGGACAGGGTCCCCTACAAGGCGTGGTGACGGTAAATCACAAGCTAAACTTCCCTGCCCAGCATTTGCACCTCAGTCTAATCAGATTAAAGTGAACATCAAAGGAGCTGCAGGTAGACATAAAAGGCGTGGAGGTCACAGAAGGGCAGATTCGGGGAGGGGTGGAGTGTTAAATGCTTTGCCTTGTTCCTTCTAGAGGATGAGGATTTGATCATGTGCTAAAAGCTTTCCAGCTTTTAGGATCTCCTAGGAGCAGTTGGTCTCCTTTTCTAGGACAACTCAAGCCTGGGACAACTGCCTAGGGGTTCTGGTTCCTAACCTAAGACTCCAGCTATGGCATCTGTGCAATGGACCCAGGGGCTAGAGGCCTAGTGTAGGGGTCAAGGGTTAAATATGGGTTGAGGTTGGCATATGGCCAGCCCTGGTTCCATTCTCAGCACGGCAGGCATATGAACCCTGGAGTGATGCCTGAGTACAGAGCCAGGAGGAGTCCCTGAGTTCGACCGGGTGTGGCCCCAAATAAAAACAAACAGAAGCTGGCCACAACACACTGACTCTCCAGTAAAATCAAGCTGCTCTGGAATATCGGGAGTTGGGTCTTGGTTGCCAGCCTAATGATGAGATGATGAAAACCACCCTGAAGGCTGGAACTGGCTTTGTTCCACCTAAAGTATTATTTATTGCCCAGGCAGTGACGTGGTAGAGGCCATGAGGCTGGGAGCACTTGAGATGTGTGGAATCGCAGCTCTCCCAGACAATGTCGTCATCTTGGGCAAGTCACAGCCCTTTCTGGCATGAAGATTCTTGATGAGAACCCGAGCTCATGAGACTTCAGAACACTTTTAGGTCTTACCCATCTAAGATGCCATGACTCGGGAACACAAGAATACACTTTTAACCCTTCACATGTCTTTCTCGAGGCTCTCTGATCACTGGAGGGTCTTAACTGGCATTAAACTATTCACTCAGAGAACCAGGAACTGATGAAAACCAGGAGCGCGTGGCTTCTAAACACGGAATCTGCCTCAACTCACCTATAATTTCTTTGGTAGCAGAACCTCCACTAGACATCTGATCTCAACTACAATCACCAGAGATTTCCCACAAGTGTTAAACAGCATCATCTGACAGGAGACCAATGTCTCGTACCAAGATTATGCTTTTGACTTATTCAGTGATATCATCTCCACTTTCTGAAAAATCATCTCCTGGAAACCAGGTTATAATGTAGATTATGAAACTTTGACCACAGAGACATATCATTTGGGTTGCGCCTGCCCTAAAACATCCCTTAGAACAGTGATAACATAAAAATGAGTAGATCTGGACAGCTGCGAAAAATTACACTGTTATAATAGACAGACAATGGAAAGTGTGGCTTGTTCTAAATTATCTGAGGTGCTTATATATTTTAAGTAAATGCATGCAATCATAGTGATAGAAATCAACTTACTATGAAATAGTACCATGAAATCTCCATGGAAGTCCAATGCATGGTCCTTGCTTTGATTGTAATTTGTTTTGATTTTCAGATGGATCCCAGAAAAGAGATTCTAATATTATGTGAGAGAGGGACATGCCCAGGTATATGTCTCAGGTTCTGTGGGGGAAAGGAGGGTGTGACAGCAGATCAGAGATCAGAAGGTGGTGAAAAATTTGGTGATCCTGGGAGAGAAGGGGTGAGCTGGGCATCACTTATAGAATGACCCCCAAGCCTCACACAATCAGAAAGGGAGGAGAGAGAGAAGAGAGAGATTTAGCTACAAGTTAGCTGTAAGACCTTTCTCAGGGAAGAAAACGAAGTCTTACTCCCATAAAAGGAGAGAGGAGAATATAAGTATCATTATTGCTGGGGTGGTGGGGCTACCCAGGTCAGCTCTCAAGGGACCCTGGGCAAATTCAAGGTGTAGGAGTCTCTGCATCTTTATATCCTTATACAAGTACTGAGTGGAGAACTCCTTTAGAAACAAGACAGCCATTTGGAAATAGGTCAGGATCAAATAGAAATATCCATACTGTATCCTCATCTCAAAATATATGAGCTTTATTGTATTTTTTGGGGGTGATGGTAGCGGCAGACACTTGTTTCCTTTTTTGGGGTCACACCCAGCGATGCTCAGGGGTCACTCCTGGCTCTGCACTCAGGAATTACTCCTGGCGGTGCTCGGGGACCATATGGGATGCCGGGATCGAACCTGGGTTGGCTTTGTGCAAGGCAAATGTCCTCCTTGCTGTGTTATCGCCTCCAACCCTTTTTTCGTAGGAATCTCTTTTGGGTGAGATCCTCTCTATCTGGTGGGATTCTCTTTGGTAGGAGACTTGAGCTCTCATGTATGGTCTAAGTTCTGACCAGAGCTAGAGTTCTTTCATTATATTGGACTGCAGTGGTAGAGCTTTTGTACAATTAAAAGTCTTTTGGAACTACGCTGGACTTGTGAGTTTTCATCCATTCCCTAGCGGTCTTGGAGGTAGAAGAGAACTTCTGTCCTGTTACTGTTGGGGACTCCAGCAACTCCCCTGACAATGTATTTTATAAAGCCAGAGATAAAGCAACTAAAAATTTTACCAAGAGTCTTGCAAAAGCCAGAGGAACCCCCGCAGTATGAGGGCTGCCATTTTCAACATACAGACTCCACAGCTTGTCAGAGCTCCATCCAAGAGAAAAGCCAATCTCAAGTCCTACTCATCAGAGTCCCACTATACAGCAAAAATTATTTCAAGCCCAGGAGTGCCTGAACCAGAGACTCAGACACATGGGGCAGAGCTGCTCCCGGCGCTCCCTGTGCTCAGCTGATCATGAGGCACGCGGGAGGGAAGGCGGGTTCTAGCCCTGGCCCGCCATCCCAACAGAGCCTCTCAAGAAGCCAGAGGAACCCCCACACCATGAGGGCAGCCATTTTCAACATCCGGACTCCACAGCTCATCAGAACTCCACTCAAGAGAAAAGCTGATCTCTCCCCACTGCGGTTCATCAGTAAATGCAAGAGATGAGCGCCTACTACTGAGAGTGTACCACCTACATGGCAGAGCCTGGCAAGCTACCTGTGTCATATTTGATATGCCAAAAACCAGTAACAATAATAGACCTCATTCCCATGACCCAAAGGAATGGTTTGAGACTCTTCGTATTCCTGGAGCAGATGCCCTTGGTCTACACTAGCACGCGACAGGACATATGGAGATGTTACTGGTGTCTGCTCAAGCAAATTGATGAACAATGGGAAGACAAGTGATACAAGACAAGTGAGACAAGTAATGGTAGTGGAGGGAGGGTGTTGGTCCAAGTCCACAAGTCCAGAGGTGTTTTAGAGATACTCCTGATTCTGCTCAGGAGTGACCCCTGGCTATACTCAGGGGATCATAGGTGGTGTTGGAGATTTAGTACAGAGACAGCTACATATAAGGCAGGCATCTAACCTCCTGCTCTATCTGCATCTATTTTTTGTTCTGTTTTCGGTCACTCCCAGCTGTGCTCAGGGCTTACTCCTGGTTCTGTCCTCAGGGATCATTCCTGGGAGAGTAATTACCTCACATATGGTTCCCCATATGTAGTGATGGGGATTAAAACAAAGTAGGCCACATGCAAGGCAAGTGCCTACCCACCATACTATCTCTCCGGCCCCATATCTGCATCTCTTAAAGGAATAACAGGTCAAGGAGTCCTGGAGGAATCATCAGCAACATGGAGCACTTGCCTTCAAGTGCTAGGTCAAGAGTTTGATCCCTGGTGTCACCACATGATTGAGTATGCTCCTGGTATCTCTCCTATCTCTGATCCCTGGCACCTGGCTGCATTGAAGCCTGGTATATATAAACATCCCAACAGAGGGGTGCAGCTTCCAGCAAGCTCTGTAACTAAAATAGATGCCTGAGTCTCCCGCTGGAAAGTGTGACCTCTGGTGAACACTTGTGTGAGCACCTCCAGTGATCATTACAATCAGGACATGCACAAGTACACCATGAAAGAGGGGGTGCTCTAGAGAGCACAGGGCAAAGAGCACAGCCAGAGGAGAGTGACTGCAGCCTCGGGTCTGACCCCAGCAAGCACCACGGCCAGGGGTGTGTGTGACCCCGGTGACCACAACAGCAGCAGCAGCAACAAGGGAAAGGGAACAAACATGAACAAAAGTGGGTTGCAGATAGAATTGGGGGGTTAGATGCATGCCTTGCGGGCCACCAACCGGGTTAATCCCAGCACTGCACATGGTCCCTGAGTCCTCCCAGGAGAGCAGGATCCCTGCATGCAGAGACAGGAGTAAGCCTGAGCATGGTGAGGAATGACCCCGAAATACATGATAATTTAAGAAAGTTTGGTGTTAAAAAAGGACTAATTTTATTAACAAAAAGAAGATAACGGGCTGGAGAGATAGCACAGAGATTAGGGCACTTGCCTTGCATATGACTGACCCAGGTAAAACCCCCAAATCCCATATGGCCCTCTGAGCATGAGTAAACCCTGAGCATGGCTGGGTGTGACTCAAAACACAACACATTTAAAAGGGGAAAGAAAGCAATAGTGGAACAGAAGTAAAGACTTGGAGCTCCTACCCCACCCAAATAAAAACAGATGATAAGGCTGGGTTTCTGCATAGGGACAAGAGACCAACAGGCCTTCATCTTGGGAGAGCATGTTTGTGTGCAGGGACACCCTGAGCATTTAATAAGAAACCCGGGGGCATTCAGGGTGCAGCATCAGTATTTCCCTAGAGAGGAGAAAAGGTCATCCTGCACCCAGTATTTCTGAGCCCAGGGACAAAAGCTGTGGCATGCACAGGCTTATGCAGCATTTGCCATCTCTGATCTGTGATGTCTTCCCTGTGCCACAGGAAAAGCCGGAGAGTGCGAGGGCCATGGACAGACAGAACCAAACACTCTTGACTCCATCCTAGTAAGTGAGCAAGGACAGAAAGCCAAGACTCTAGAGGGACGGGGCCACTCCAGACGACAGAACAGCCTTCAGGCCTCAGGTGCTGAGTATACTTCGGTTCTCTCCCCAAGTTTGAAATCTGGTTACGTGAACCCATGTTTGCAGTTTGACTTCTAGATGTCACCTGGCATTCGGGCTGAGATGAGCCTGGACCTGACAGGTGAAGCCAGAGGAGAGGGTGAGGGTGAGCCCTACAGGTCAGGCTGAACACAGGAAGGCTGGTTCCTGGGGCTCTCGTCTCTGATGCATCTCTGGAAACCCTGGGACAAGCTTAGTAGAAAGAAGAGGGTTTTTTCCTGCTTCAATATATCTCATGCTGTGATATGATTGTGTGTGGGCGGGGGCACTCTTGGTGGTGCTCAGGAGCTATTTCTGGCTCAGAGCTTGGGAACTGTCCCAGCAGTGCTCAAAGTACTGGGGATCAAAACCCAGATTCCCCCGTGTAAGGCCCACACTCCAGCCTTTGGAGCTGGTTGCCCAGCACTGTGATGAAATTCATTATTATTATCATTATTTTAATTTGTTTCACTTAAAAGCCACACCCAGTGGTGTGTACCACCCAGTGGTACTAAGTGGTAATTTAAATTTTGTTTAAAAGTCCCTTTAAAAAGCTTCCCTGTATATGATGTACGACAAAGACAGCTCTTAAGATATATCTTCAAAGTAAGCCTTGGAGGGACTGGACAGAGAGTACAGGGGTTCAGGCATATGCTTACTTATAGCTGACCCTGTTTCCATCTCCGGCACCACAAATGATCCCCTGAACACTGCCAAAAATGACCCAGGAGCACAAAGTCAGGAGTAAGCCCTGAGCCCCACTGAGTGTGGCCCTCCCCAAAAAACCCAATCAACAAAAAAGAAACAAAAAAACCAAGCAAAATACCACAACTAACCCTTGCATTTCAAATATTCTTTCAGAGGTGTTGAAAGATTTTGACATATTTTAGATATTCCCATAGTCCATATTCCACATCTGCTATAATAATGACGAGGAAAACCAGTGCTTGGCTAAAGAAATTAGGTTGCTGTATTCCCTCTAAAAGGTATTTTTCCAGATACGGGTCAACAGCTCCACAATCAACCTCAGGGAGAGAACTGTGTGACCAATCTACCCCACTCCCAATTCAAAAAGGGAGACCTAACCCCTAAGGTCCCTGGAGGGACAAATTTAGAGAGAGGGGCTTTAAGGAGGCAGTGAGTATGAAATGAGGTTGGAAGGGAAGACTCTGGATCAAAGAGAAACAGATCCCAGAGAGCTTTGTCTGTCCAGGGAGAAGGCAGTTACCTGCGAGTCAGGTAACAGAAAGTCTTACAGAGAGGCCTCGTCAGATATCCACCTTGTTGGCACCTTGATCTTAGACCAAGAGTCCCCAGAACTGTAAGAAAATCACAAGTCAGCTCTTTCAACTGCCTCCTTTGCGGGGCCTTTTTATGACAACCTGGGCTGACTCAGACAGTCACCCATCTGGATTGTTAACACATAAACGGCCTAAGAGCATGAAGTTGGGATGGGAAGTCAGCATGACTGCTTTAATAATTTAGCTTTGCATAGCAGCTGTTCCCCACCCCAGTGACTCTGGCCGGACTCACCACTTCAGGACTGAGCGCCACAGAGAATCCTAAACTGCCCAAAGCCCCAGGTACATGGGTCTTTGTGGCTGAAACTCTAGGCCTTCCTGGAGCCTGGGTCACTGACCTCCTTCCACCTTCCCTACTTCCAGAAGATAAGGCAGCCATGCCCAATTGAATATTTGACAGCGAGTTAATTTCCCAGTTAAGTATTCTGAATTTTTTGGACTGTACAGCCACATTTGCCACCATGAGATAAGTTCAAACTCTACAACATTGACATCTCAGTAGGAGCACACAGATTGGATAGCATATAAAACAGAAACATCCAATCTCGACTAACAAAAACATTAACACTGAAGGCTTAACTGGCTACAACAGCTTAGATCAAACCTCAGACAAGGACTTAATGCCCCTATGGTGAGATACAACAATTTTTTGCAAATTTTTCTCTTTAAGGATAATTTTTGATTAAAAAACTAATGTTCTTAGCTGTTTAGTGATAACACACAATATAAAACAAATTATTGTGAACCTGCTATGGTAAGGGCATTCTTTTTTTATTAATACTTTATTATACCACCATGAGATATATAATTACAATGTTGTTCATGTTTGGAGGTTTCGGTCGCATAGTGTTCCAGCACCCGCCTCCACCAGTGCCCATATCCCACCATCAATGTCCCCAATTCCCTCCTCCCTCCCATAGCCTGCCTAAATGGCAGGTTCTTTATTTCTTTTCTTTCTCTGTGTGGGCATTCTTGAGGGGTGGCTGGAAAAATGGAGACAATGGTGGAGGGAAGGTGACAGTGATGGTTGGACTGGTGTGGCATATTGAATGCCTGTAACAAATCATCATTTTGTAAATCACGGTGCAAAAATAAAGTGGGGGAGAATTCAGTTTTGGTGACAGCTAATAGACAAACCCCAATTATCGGGTTGGGGACAGCAGGGAGAGAACAAGGACTCAAATATCTTTTATTTTCCTTCCCTTCCACACTTTGCTGTTTTCGCCATGGCTGGGACTGGTATATATTGGGCTGTGGTACTCATACAGCTGTGTGCTGGGGACTGCATCCTTCAATGTGACGCTCACACACATCTGTCTTTGGAGGGTCAAACATTACTGTGGTTCTCATTTTCCCCAAACCAGGCTCTGTGTGGGGTCTCATGACCTCAACCTTGCAAGCCAGGTGCTTCTGCAACTAAACCATCCCTGGGCCCTGAATACTAAATGTTGGGTTATTGTTGCATTCCTTCCATGATTGTCTTAGAGCACTTCCACTTGTATGGCTCCCAACAAGCAGTAAAAATTATAACTCTTGTCTTCCAAGTTTCAGAATGTTTTAGTGTGGAGACAGAGATCTGCTAAAAACTAATTCTGAGGACTTCTGGTGGATCAGTTCCATAGGCTTACAATGCCCAGAATACGGTGCTATTTCCTTATAATGCTCAGAACAGAGTGCTATTTCCTTACAATGCCCAGGACATATGGGTGCCATTTCCTTATAATACCCAAAAGTGAGGTCCTATTTTCTTACAATGCTCAGGTTGCAGGTGAGATTATCTCCATTTTATGTACGGCAAATGCAACAAGCATTTTCTTGTTCCTTTTCTTTTCCTTTTTAGATCATATCTTACAATGTTCAGGGGGCTATTCCTGACCTTGGTTCAATCCCCTGGCAATGTGTATGGTCCTTCAAACAGAGACTTGAGTCATGACTCTGTTTGAAGGACCATACATTGCCAGGGATTGAACCAGGGTCAGTCAAGTCTTACTCCCTTGTTCTACCTCATTAGCTCTAAACAGGCCAATTCCAAATGTTGCTTGGGTTCCCAATGAATTAAGTGCCAGCACCAGGATTTGAACTAAACAAAGTAAATTCCAGAGTGTGTCTACTCCATATCATTTCAATATTGCCCAATGTGTAAATTTATTGCTCATATTACTGAAGTAGTAAATTGGGCTGGACATGTAATGAGACTTGGAGATGACCACAGGACTAGAGCCAGTTACCGACAGAATTCCACCAGATGTCAAAAGATCACATGGCTACCCACCTACAAGATGGTCAGACTACTTCGTCAAGACCCTCAACGAAAGATTTGAGGCTCTTCGTATTCCTGGAGCAAGCAGATGCCATTGGGCTACACTGGCACGTGACAGGGACAAATGGAATCATTACTGGTGCCTGCTCAAGCAAATCAATGAATATTGGAATGTCAAGTGATCAAGTAATCTAGTGATTACTGAAGTAGAGGGCTTGCATTCTGTGCTCTTGGGCATATATATATATATATATATATATATATATATATATATAGATATAGATATAGTTTGTTGTGAAGTATCCATTGTACAGAAAAACAAAACTAAAATGATGGCCACGCTCTCATAGATTACTGAGTAGATCAGTATTTCCCCAACTTCAGCTGCTAGCAGAGTAACCTGGGACACTTACTCAACACATAGACAGAGTGGGGCCCCAGCCACCAAGGCTCTCAGAACCTTAACATGTATCCAGGTGATGTTGATGCTGCTGGTTCAGGAAACACCTTTTAGGACTCAAAGACTTGTTAGTGGCTGAGCCACAAGATTTCTGCTCGCTGCATTCAGCACCTTCTCTGTAACTGGTGGGTCTCAGTTTTTCTATGAAGGGGGATGGAGGTGTCCAGCTTGCAAAAGCAGCCCTGAGTTCAGGAGGGAATGTCCTCTTGACTCCTGATTTACTTGAGTTATCCAGAAACTTCTATTCATGAGAGTACATCCCAATTCACTATATATTAGGGCTTTATTATGACCTTCCGTTGCTTATCCCAGCACACAATCAATCTCAAACAACACAAACCCGCTCACTGCCAATGGTCAATATTATTTCTTTCTCTGAGCTATTTACTGAAACGTGAGATCTAGAATTTGGCTCTTGCAGTGATAAACAGCAGGAGTTAGCAAAAAGAGCAGGGGACATGGACGGTGGCCAGTACATAGCCTTAGAAGAGGAGACACTTTCAAAGTTTTCTTTTGTTGACATTATAATTCAAGAGGAAAATTTTTTGTTTATTTGTTTAGCTAAGACGACCCATTGATTTTCATTAAGCTCCCAGCAGAGCAGCATCTTTTGAAAGGAGGGACATTACTTAATCATTGTGTAAACCCGCCAAAATGAAAATTGCTTCGTTCTCATGGTTTGTGGGGGTGTTCTGGGGCTTACAGGGATTTAAGGAGTGCAAGGCATGATGGAACGTGATGGATACTAAGTGCTTGTAGAGCGCCAGATAGATTTTCACATGATTGTTCCTGTTATTAAAGGGCCCTGGGATTGGCCCCTTTGCTTGAACAAAGAAGTTGGACTAAGTACAATCCCTATAGAAGATAAGTCATCATCCAACCTTTCTCTTCTGGAATAAAGGCTGGCCAAGGGGATTTGAAGATAAACACTTCTAGACAGAGCCAAGGAGCACCTACCGAACAAGGGGGATTAGCTGTTGCCTGGGAAATCCTCACTGGATTTAGGATTTGGTAGTGATTTAACATGGGCTCAATCCCTCCTAGACACCAGGACTTAGAGACCTCAGGTCATGATCTTGGAGAGAAATTACACTTTCCTATTTAAAAAAATGTTTTTAAATGATATTCTGTGGTTTACAATACTAATAACAATGTTTTCAGAAGCACAAGATTCCAACACCAATATAGCCCCTCCTTCTTCCATGGACCCCAAGGTCCCTCCCCTCCGACTTCCTCTCCTCTAGCTCAATTGTGTGGATCAGTTCCCCATTATGTTGCCTTTGGATCCTTGTTGCTATTTTGCTGTATATCTTTATGTCCCATATATTGAGTGATCACTCTGTATCTGTCCCTTCTGACTGACTGCACTCAGCAAGGTAGCCACAAGCTAGTTCTATCCAGGTGGCTGTGTCTTGCATGATTTTGTTCGTTCTTAGGGCTGTATAGTATTCCATTGTACACCTTCATTTTTGGTCTTGAATAGGATTTGGAAGCAAGTAGTGATCCACAAAGAATTGGGGCAACCATATTTTAATATGCTGCCCTGCGTTTATAAAGAATGTCCCTGCATCTCTCTTGCCCTTCCTCATGAGCACATCCTACATATAACTCCAGAACAGTAGGGAAACGGGACTCGGTTCTCCTATCACTGCGATCCCACTCAGAGAACACAACAAGATTTCACCAATGTGAAATGTACATAGTAAAGAGGGGATGTCTAGATCACTCTGGACCCCAGTGTATAGAGAGACAGAGAAGGAAAAAATCTAGGAGGGATGAACGGAAGTAATGGCTGAACAGGCTTCAGTTATACTGTGATAAGGGTGAGTGGTGCAGCCGCATATTCAAAACACAGACTCAACAAAACTGAAAGCAGAAGATCCAAGCTGCACCCACTGGAACTAGCAATGGCCCATCAAGTTGACAGGTGGCTGTTGGTGGTGGTGGTTATGGTGGTGGTGGTGGGATAGAGCTGGTAGGGGGAAGGGAATCTGAGAACACTAGAGGAGAGATTAATGTTGAAATATTTATGCCTAAAACTCAACTCTCAAACTCAACTCTAAATAATTATGTAATCACAGTTCTTTAATTAAAAAAATTTTTTAAAAAGAATGTAAGAAAGAAAAAAAAGTGAGTGGTAAGCCTGAGTGTTGAAGCACACAGAATCTTTCTTTCCTTTGTGTATGTGTGTATGATACACACATGCACAAACCTGGATGGTTGTTGTGAAAGAATAAATGAGATTTAGAATTTTCTGACTGCCCTGCAGTGGTGTATAGGATGTCTTTGGATTTTGCTGTACTTCTAATATTTAGAACTACAATTACCATATTCATTCTAAATATTCACAATATTCCCCAAATTATCTTCCTTAGCACATGCCACTTTCCTCTAGATACCACTGGAAATATCGAAACTGGGTCTGTTCATTAGCGAGAGGGAGGGAGCAGCAGTGCTGCCCTTGTTTGTGATGGGCAGTGTGGCTAGAGGGATAAACCACAAATACGTAAGTAACTGCGGTCCAGTGGCACAGCACCTGCTTTGCATGCAGGAGGCCTCGAAGTTCGAGCCCCAACACTGTCCCCCAACCCCTGACTCTGCCCTGTGCACTGCTGCACTAAAGCCATGCGCATGACCCCCTGGGCCCCTCCAGCAACAAAAAGCGATATAACAAAAGCCATATCTGTCTATCTATCTGTCTGTCTGTCTGTGTATATCTGTCTGTCTGTCTGTCTATCTATCTATCTACCTACCTACCTATCTCTATATCTATCATCTATCTAGCTGTCTGTCTGTCTCTCTGTCTATCTCAATATATACTATATATCTGTATCTATATCTATCTATATATCTGTATCTATATATCTATCTCAATATATCTCAATATATTTCAATATATCTGATCTCTCTATATCTATCATTTATCTATCTCCATATATATCAATATATATCTGTATCTATCTCTATATATATATATCTATATATCTGTATCTATATCTATCAATATCTATACCTTCCTCAACTAGCAAGCATAGTCTAGATAAGATTCTTATCTAATTAATCACAGTGAGATACACAGTTACAGAGTTTTCATGATTGCATTTCCATTTCTGTATACAATGTTTCAGCACCCTTCTCTTCACCAATGTACATTCCCACTAATGACCCCAATTTCTCTCCTCCCACCTCCCACCTATCATCTGCCTACATGTCAGGTACTTTTCCTCTCTCTCTCTCTCTCTCTTTCAGCTTCTAACATAGACCACAAGACCACTCACAGTGGATTTCCCTCTTTGGTACTTACCCCTACATTTGGCCTTCAGTCACAAAAATGACAGCCACCACCAAAACCCATTAGAACAGAAAGGTCGCAGACACTCCTAAGAAGCCAGTTCACCAGGAGTTACCAGATGCCCTAGAATGACTTTCTGAGGCCAGTGAGGATATGGAAACAATCCTGACTCTCCGCCATTAGAGTGTGAGTCTGGGAGGAGGAAACCAAATGCAGCATCTCCCTGCCTGTGTCAGGCTCCTCCCCGCCAGAGCAGCCAGACTAAACAGAGGCTCCACTAGACAGACAGAGGAGCCAGGGACCCCTCCACCGGCCTGCAATGAGCTGAGCGTGCCCCCTTGGGCTCATGTGAATCGTGAATAACCAAGCAGAACGTTGGCCAAGGATTCTCAGCGCCCAAAGCTGTAAGACTCTGAAATAGAAGACACGGGTATAGATTACACTGGTACCACTTGCCTGGTGTCTAGGCCCAACTGAGTGTCCTTAATTCTCCTAAATCCCAACACCATCCTCACATAAGACCCTGTTTCTTCCAGGGTGCTGCTGCATGAGACTGGGCCCTACCAAGATCTCAATCTCTCTCTCTCTCTCTCTCTCTCTCTCTCTCTCTCTCTCTCTCTCTCTCTCTCCTCCCTCCTCTCTTCTCATGGTTCTGAAGATCCAAGTGTTTCACTCCTTTCCATGCACGATGATGACAAAACTTTCTGTCTTTACTTCTTTAGAATCAAAGCATTGAGTATGTCTGATTTCAGCTCCTTAAGACACATTTAAATGCTTTAAATTATTCCTATGCACAAAGTATTTCCCATAGCGGGGCTGGAGCCACAGTATAGTGGGTTAGGGTGCTTGTCTTGATCTCTGGCCCTGTATGGTCCCTTGGGCCTGGAAGGAATGATTCCTGAGTGCAGAGCCAGGTGTAAGCCCTGAACACTACTGAGTGTGACCCCAAATCACCAAATGAAAATAAAAGAAAAAACCCTATGCCCAAAGTAGTTCCCACAGTAGCATAAGGTTTCCAATCAGTCTCTAGTAAATAGTAGTGCTATAGACATACATATGGAAGCATGTGATGAGTATATAGTTAAACTCATATTTAAATAATTAAAAATCACCAAAGTAATCAAAATTGAGGAATTTTTTCTTAGCTAGAACAGTTTTATGCATTTTCTTGGTAATCTGAAAGGAACAGGAATTCTTTGAAAGATAATGAAGTCTTTCATGTACGAGGTAACAGGGAAAGATACATGCTCCTGTGAAAACTTCCAAATGCGGCTTCTGAAACTGCCCTCTGGAAGGAAAACTCTACCCCCTCCCAGCACCAGCCGACCCAGACTAGGCAAAGCAGGGTGACATTTAGACAGTGCCCACCTTAAGACCAATTGCTTCTGCGCAGACCATTTTCTCTATCTCTGGACTTAAGTAATCTCTGTAAAATCACGCTCCTGAGTCAGGGCCTTGTTTTTCAAATTCTAGTGGGCTGCAGACTTTTCTCCTGTCTCATGCCTAGAGAGGCAGGAGTCTGGAAAAACACCCACAAAGTGAGATCCATGGGTGATGAAAAGCAGAACATTGGATCAAGCAATTCCCCGTTCCCGCCCGCAAGAAGAGTAAGCACTCGTGTGTGTGGATATAACTAGACTGTCCAAGTGTTTAACGCAAGACTAACAAGTGTCTAAACGTCATCCTTGCTTTCAAATTAAAAACTGCAGATTTATTCTAGAGCCGGCAGCCTGCCACCGCTGAAAGCCTGTGCAAGGCAAAGGGCTTCAGCAACTGTGGAAGTGTGTCCACTTCCTCATGTGTCCATTCTCCATTCAGGAGATGGCCACGTCTCCTGGTCCCAGCCTCAACCCTACCCACAACCTTCAAGTCTCTGGGATCCTTCAAGTCAGGCTACAAAGAACAAGTGAAAGGCTGTATGGGCTCTGACAAATATTTACAGAGGGGAATTCTAAAGTACTCTCTGTGAGTGAATTCTTCCTCCTCGCCACCTTGACTGAGAGCCCGGGCTGTGCACTATGTCAGGGCATTCACCTGTGCTCTGCACTGTCTTCGCAACTTCCAGAAAGAGTGCTGGCTTTCAGCGAACTGGTTATGACGTGTTGAGAATAGGAGAATGAGCAATTTTCAGAGGTAGGTGACTAGGCCTGAATAACTACCTGACTAGAGGAATTTAAAGTCAGTCCCCTTGGTCACTTTATAGGTATTCTCTCTCTCTTCCCTTCTTCTCTATTCCTCCCTTTTTCTCTTTTCCTTTTTTCCTCTCTCTTCTTTCCTCTATTTCCTCTCTCTCTCTCACACACACACACAAAAACACACACACACATCACCACCACCACCATCTTCACCACCACTATCATATAAGGAAGGAACATTTTCTTGAAAAAAGTCAACATCCAGATACAGTTTGCCATCAAAATTTCCAGCAAACTAACAATATGGAGAGGTTTTGTTGGTTAATGCTAAATTAACTAATGTGCTAAATTCTGTTATCCCCACTCCAAGGAAAGCCCATGTGCAGCTGAGATAAGCTATGTAGTAACATAACTGACACTCAGGAGGGCTAGTATTCAAGATCTGCCGTCCAGGCTTAGGGTTCTTTTCTTGTGCTGTGGAGTGTTGCTAGGGATCACACCTGGTGGTCCACGGGCTGGCACTTATGGTCCTGGGGCTAGGATTCTATAGTTATTGCCTGTACTTGGGAAAAGCATAGGCAAGGTAAAGGGAATCAGCTGTTATGTCTGGAAGGGAGAAATACTGAGTCTACCAGCTTTGGTGAAGGACAGAGGGATGTTGTTAGTGGCCTTCTAGCATTTTCTATCTTCTACTCAAATCAAACACCAAGAAAAGACAACCCAACACCTAAACTCAGAAAGAAGCTGGACGATCTCAGCAGCTTTAAAAATGACTTGCAAACCATCATATGTGAAAAGAGGTACTTAAAAAAACATCAAGCTAAATCTACCTTCTAGAAGCACAAACTTTGAGCAACTTCGTGATAAAGAAAATGGAAGCCCGGGAATGTTTGTAGAGCAAATAATGTTCTTTGGAATGGAAACTTTGTTGCTGAAGCTCACCATGGAGCAAAAACCTATAAAATTGTGAAAAAATAAGGTTCACATGGAAACAAAGACACAACAGGAACTCCAATACTTAGACCAAAGAATGCCATATGTCTTCCCATTTCTTTTTAAAAGCCATGGCTGGCCAATAAAATATCAATGCAGAAACAATAAAGTACCGATGATTTTAGTATTCCAGAGCAAAGGCTATACCGAAGTTCTTAACCTCTGGTTTATAAAAAATTGTTAGCATAGGGGAAAGAGAAATGAGAGGACTTGTAGAAATAAGGCAGCGTATTACAACGACTTACTAGAAGAACGCTAAGAAATGAAAATCGCTTACCATGAGGGGCCACTTAGCAACAATTCACAATAACTGCTAACACTAGTGTACACCTGATGAACCAGTCACAACCAACATTGAAAAAGAATTAAAATTTCATTTTTTAAATTAAATCACAGCTACAAAGTTGTTCATGAAATCCATAAAAATTTAGCCAATGTTCTTCTCACAATTCTATGAGGTGGGATTACCATCATCCCCATTTTGTACTTGTGGGGCAAAAGGAGCTACTTGAGAGATGACGGTGCAGTCCAAGTTGTACACATAGTAAGAGGTGAATGGTCTCTCTCACAAGCTAGATATGAAGAACTCCAGACAGACATCAGAGGAGGCATGGTGCTTTGCCTTGCATGCAGCCAACCTTGGTTTAATCCCCAGCATTGCATAGAGTCCCCTGAGCACTGCCAGGTATGATCCCTGAGCATATACCCAGAAGCAAACCCTGAATAAAGTCTAGTACACCCCCACCCCAAAAAAAAGAGAAACAAAGAAGCAGAGAGTTGGCTTATAGAACTGAGTTTACTAAGGCGTATGAAAGAACTTGAGACCTGGTAGGAACTTGAGACCTGGTAGCCGAAGTGGACACTCTCTATGACACTGGTAGCAGGAGTGGACACTCTCTATGAATGTCAAATTGGAAAATTATATCCATGAAACTATCACCAACAGTATTATAAACCATGGTCTCTCAATACAAATTGGAAAGCACCAACAACAGCAACTGGTATTTGATCCCAGACGAGTCTAACTCTGGGATTATATCTTTTATTTGCAAAGACAGAGATGGTCTCCATGTAACTGAATCAAAGGTGGTCTAAATATAAACTCTGCCATGTTCCTTCAGCAGAGGCGTCACATAAGTAGCCTTGGGATGCCTTCCTCTGAATAGTTCACAATTCACTTAGAGTCAGACGCCCCAGGAAGACTCTTCAGGAACAAGTCAAAAAGGCAGCAAAGATGAGCAAAGCGCTAACAAGCCACAAAGCAATAACACCTGGTGTGGAATGACTTCTCAACTCTCACGGACATATGCTCCACTTTCTTGAAATGTTATTTGCATCTTTTATGATTTTTACTTGGCTCCCCAGGATCCTGACCTGGGCCACTCCTGGCCGGTATCCCTTCCTTGGATTTGTGCAAGGCGGATTTTCTGGGAAGATGACTATATGATTTATGTGAGCTGTGGATACCTTTCCGCAGAGACTGAACACGAAGGAGCCCTTCATGGAAGTGATGTGTGAAGATGAGCATGAAGAGGGCTGAGAAAGCAGCCAAGTGCTCTAGAGAACAAAGCTATGGTGATTTTAAGGAGACAGAACTCATGGGGAGCTGTTGGCTTGGATCAGGAAATCATGAAGGAATGGGGAGGAGGGAGCGGGGAGTTATGGATGCTGGACCTGAGAATCTATTCCAGAGAACTCAGACTATTCCATAGGCACGTTGGAACACTGATGACACACAGGGAGGAAGGAATCTGCCAAGGGCTTGGTTTGCTGACATGAGCACTTCCAAGGCCGAGAGACAGAGTGATCAGAGAGAGCGAAGTCAACAGTCAAAGCCAAAGCCAAAAGAAGCAACTTCCCCAGAAGGAAGGAGACACTGATTAATTCAGGCATCTCAGTGTTTTCTTTTTGAAAGCTGATGGCTTTTTAACGCGCTAAAGGGTAGGTCATCACAATGCAAATACAGACATCTCTGCGCTGGTCTGACTAAGGAGGGAGGAGCAGAAAGGCCTACAGAGAGGCAGTGAAACACACAGTACCTCTGGCCCTTATTTCAGGAGCACTGGGGCAGTCTCTAGAGGTTTCCATAGTTTCCTCTTCCAACAGAAACTAGTCTCACATTCTGAGCCCAGAGTGAGGAAAAATAAATATCCCAGCAGAGCAAGCCAAGTCCATCCAGTGCAGAGGCGATTGCTGATGACTGGAGTTTGGGTGCATAGGATTACATTCAGCTATAAAGAGATCACTGTTGCTTGTGTGAACTTGGGTAAGGAGTTGAAATATTTTGGAGTTCATTTGCTGTGTGTGTACAATGAGGACAACTTAGCAGACTGCTGCAAGGAGCAAAGGGGCTAAACCACACATTTAGTCAAGTGTTCCAGAACTTACTGTTCTAATTTGGGTTTTCTTAGATTCTATAACTGTCTCTTGGTATTTGTACATGTTAGGGTGAAAAGAACAGCTAAAGTACAGCTAAAGTTGTTCCTGTCTTCCTTTCCATGCAGAGCTCCTATCTAAACTACCTCCTTAGTCAACTCAACACAAAACAGCATTTCTTGTGTCCCACTTCCTGTAGGACCAAGTACCATACAAGGAGTCATAGCCCTATGTCTAGGAATAATGCAAACTAGAAAATTCTAAATTGTTTACCATGCCCAGAGCTTCCCTGCTCACAATAAATTGATTGATTTCAAACCTTCAGTTTAATTTAGCAAAAACTTCATGACTTTTAAAAAAGACCCAAAATAGGGGCTGGGGCGAAAAAAAAAAAAAGACCCAAAATAAAACATCAGTAACAAAAAGACCCAAAATAAAACAACTGACTTCCCATTGGCCCCGATTTCAGAGCTGAATATATCTTCAGTGGTTTGGAAGGGCCAACTCAAGCTCTATTTGTGAAACTCTATACTTTGTCATAAGGTGATCCATTTCTTTCTTCAACATACATTTAACTTGTATTTAACCCTTCCTTCCTTCCTTCCTTCCTTCCTTCCTTCCTCCTCCCTCCCCTCCCTCCCTCCCTCCCTCCCTCCCTCCCTCCCTCCCTCCCTCCTTCCTTCCTTCCTTCCTTCCTTCCTTCCTTCCTTCCTTCCTTCCTTCCTTCCTTCCTTCCTTCCTTCCTTCCTTCCTTCCTTCCTTCCTTCCTTCCTTCCCTTTCCATCCCTCCCTCCCTCCCTCCCCTCCCTCCCTCCCTTCCTTTCTTCCTCTCCTGGCAAATCTCAGGGCTTACTCCTGCTCTGCACTCAGGAGTCTAGAAGGACTCAGAGAACCAAATGCATGTTGGTGATTGATATGGGGTCAGCCACATGCAAGGTAAGCATATTGCCTGCTGTACTATTTCTCTAGTCCATTTTGTTACTTTTTTTTTTTGCTTTTGGGTCACACCCGGTGATGCTCAGGGGGTTACTCCTGGCTCTGTACTCAGGAATTACTCCCTGGCAGTGCTCAGGGGACCATATGGGATGCCGAGGATTGAACCCCGGACGGCATGGGCCAGCAGCGTGCAAGGCAAATGCCCTACCCGCTGGGCTATCGCCTCCGGCCCCCATTTTGTTACATTTTTAAAAGTTGTTTTCTCTAGATAACAAATACTTTCATGAGGATAGGGTAGACCTTATTAATTCTTTTCTCTTTCTAGCCAAGATTTTACACATAGCAGCTGCCTTTACTGGTATTGAATCATGAGCTCCATGATGATTCTAATTAAAATAAGGGGTTCTTATCAAGAGGCAATTAAAAGCTAATTATGAGGAAATATGGAAAAGGGATATTGATAGAATTTAAACCAGGTACATTCATATAGGAAGAGTAAATAGTAACAGTAAATAATTTCAAAACAAGGCCGTGAAATTTATTCATTACTATTAGCTAAAACAGGGCTAGTTTTGGCTTATTTTATAAACAGGTTACAAGTCAGCCGTGATATGAAATTTCTCAGTATTTGTTATACTGTTTTGAAGTTTCTTGGCCATGTATGTTTTAATGTTTGTTTTTTCATTCTATGGGTTTTGTAGAAGTCTAGCCAGGCTACCAAATACAGCATTCAATCCTAATGGAAGAAAATGACCCAGGTCCTTGCTGGAATCCAGGTCCCCTGCGTGACTCCTGATCCTTCAGCCTCAGCTGAAACTGAAGGAGAGAATGGGGATTGGGTAGAATATAGTGAAATTCTCCTTAATGGCTATCTGACACCTCGTGGGGGCCTCAATAAACAGTTGGTGATTAGCTCACTTTATCATCTGACTTCCCTCCCAACAAAACTGTTGAAATAGAAAGTTGACTGGATTTATTTACAGTTACCTTTTGTCACTAGGTGGGTGGTTAAGCTGGGAAAGGAATGAGAACCATTTCATTGATAATAAGGAGGAAAAAGTTCCTCAGCCAACACTGTGAAGGAAACGGTGGTTTAGAAAGAATCTTAAAAATGACTCAAAGATGATTACAGGCTGTCACTGAGAAACGAGGAAGGAAGAGCTTTCATTCCGACTACAGGGTGTACAGTTCTACAGTCAGAAATTACTGTTTTATATTTGGGCCAATGGTAGTCTGCCTGCCTTTGAAATGTGAAAAACAATAATAACTTAAGTGGCTGGTATGACTTACAAAGCATCGTGATAAACTGCACAGGCCAGAGATGAAAACCAGGCTCCTTCTTTTATAATATACCTCACTGCATGTGTCTAAAGTTGCTGACACCAAATACACATTGTCCACATGACCTACAACATGGGCATGGTGGGTCAGGAGAGAACCAACCACGGGCCTCTCAACATGCTAATCATTCAGATCTTCCTTTATTGATTTATTTTACTTTGGGGCCACACCTGGGGTGATTGGGAGTGACTCCTGACTCTGTGCTCAGATTACTCCCTGACATTACTCCTGAAAGCTCCTGAGGACCAGAGATTAAAGCGGGTGGGCGCATGCAAGGCCAGCACCTTAACTCTCCACTATCTCTCTGGCCCTCCTCGATCTGACCTTCTTAAGTTGTGACCTCAAGTGAGATCTCTTAACTGAATCTGGGGAGCATGAAAAAATTAGGCAATGATAGGTTTCCTAAAGGTTCAATAACCAAAAAATCAATTCAAAATGAAGTGCATAACGAACCGGAAGTGTTTCTGCCAGTGTTTGACCAAGCTGCATTTCTCTGGTGAAAAGGGTCGTGAATGGAAAAAGTTGAAGAGGTGTAAATCTAGACAGGGAGGGGGAAACACGAGGCAGGACAGAGCACAGAGTGCAGGTGGGTATCACACCGTGTCCTTCAGGGAGAGACCTGAGCTCTGCATGAAGAACCACATCTGGAAGGATGGATACACTGAAATGAGGAGGAGCCCACTCAACCTAGTTGTGATTTAAAATGTGCAAACATTTGTCCTTCTAATGAAATAAATATCTTAGACTATAACAAAAAGATGGGACTGGAAGGATAATCCAGTGGGTAGGACACTTACCTTGCATATTGCTGACCCAGGATCCAGCCCAGGCTCCCCTCATGGTTCCCTGAGCTCACCAAAAATTATTCCTGAGCACATAGTCAGGAGCAAGCAACAATCCCCAGGTGTTTCCCCCAAGCAAAAAGGAACAAAATGGTGGCTATCAGAAGGGAGAAGAATGGGGCATATTTATTAAAAGGAGCCAATGTATGCTGGTGGGTGAAATATGATACAATAGTACATAGTTTTTTTTTGGGGGCACACTTAGCGATGCTCAGGGGTTACTCCTGGATCTGCCCTCAGGAATTAGTCCTGGCAGTACTTGGGGGGACCATATGGGATGCGGGATCCAACTCCAGTTGACAGCGTGCAAGGCAAATGCCCTACCTGCCCGCACACATCTATTTATTTTAGGTTAATGTTTTCAGTCCCATTAGTTTCAATCTCATTTCAGTGTCATCATGCAGTGCTCAGGGGCTACTCCAGGCCTGGTGCTGGAGGGAGGGTCATACTCCCAATAGTGCTCAGAGGACATGCTGAGTGCCAGGGACCAAATTCAGAACTCACATGCAAAAACATGCACACAACCACACCCATTTATCTGTGTACAACTGATACCCATACAATGTTGTGAACCAATGGTATTTCAATAATAACTGAAGAAAAACTTTCTGTGCCTCATCATTTGTGTGTAGGAAAGTGGGTGGGAAAGTCATCTTCAGACCTCATCGGAATTATTTTACTATTATTATTATTTTTTTTTGCTTTTTGGATCACACTCGGCAATGATCAGTTCCTGGCTCTGCAGTCAGGAATTACTCCTGGCAGTGCTTGGGGAACCATATGGGATGCCAGGAATTGAACCTGGATCGGCCGTGTGCAAGGTAAATGTCCTATCCACTGTGCTATTGCTCCAGCCCCCGGGAATTTATTTTGCAACGCACAAACTTCCTTTCATGCATCTTCCTTCTTGTTGAAATAGTCAAAGAACAGCTCTTTTTCTCATTTAAAAATTTTTTTTTCTGCCATACCCAGTTGTACTCAGGGCTTACTCCTGGGTCTGTGCTAAGGAGTCACTCCTGGCAGTGTGCTGGGGACCATATGAGGATCATGTTTAGGTCGGCTACTGGCAAAGTGCCTTAGCGCTTGTAGTGTCTCTCTGGCCCCTAAGAGCAAGTTTCACCTTGCGGGGCTGAGCATGCATCCTTACTTCATTAAGCACTGTGGACACTTAGTTACAGTCAACAGTTACAGTCAACGCTTCGAAGTGAAAAACTATGAATCATCTAAATCTGCCTTTTTCTTCTTTACACTAGTCAAGTGTGACAGAGTTCCCTGGGTTGTAGGAGCTTGTTTCTGAAGCTTTCCTGAGCCCAGTCCAGAGAATGAGGAACCAGGTAGCCAGGAAAGAGTGTTATGAGTGTACCTTGAGTCAAAATGCTTAGCTATTGGGCCACTCAGCTTTTTTTTTTAATAGAAAAACCTTTCATAAAAACATCAAATATTCACTTGAGGCAAGAATGAGGCACTGTGATTGCCAGGGCTAACTTTGACATGTGTCAGAAAAATATTTCTACTATCAAACACCTGGGCTTTGATATTCAGCAATTGTATGGAGTGGGAGCCAATTGTAGCTGTACCTTTTTATGTTCAATGAAATAAAAGTTGCTCACTCCAGAAAGTAAAGAATTAAAGTACAAAGACCATATAATTCTTTAAGATCTCTTTTGAGGGCACCCAAAAACAAAGTCTTGAAAGGAATTCATCTATTTGTCCATCTTAAAACAAATTTCACGATCACGATCTTCCCGTTGATCATCTATTTGCTAGAGCGGGCACCAGTAATATCTCCATATGTCCTGTCTCATGCCAGTAGAGCCAGGGGCATCGGCTTCTAGCAGGAACATAAAGAGCCTCAAACAATTGCTAACTATTCTATACCAAGATCTGGAATGGAGATAAACAAAATTTTTGTTTGTCTTTTAATAAGAAGAGAGTTATCAGTGGTCCCTGATTTTAAAGAACTAACTGAGCTCAGAAACACCTTTCTGAGTTCACCCCAATTTAAACAATTGAAATATAAAAAATTATTATATATTTATGTTTTTCAGTGGAAAAAGAGTTGAAAATTCTTTTATGACCAGGTGAGAAATTAAGGTAAAGTGAAATGATGAGAATAAAATAAAAGAGACCCGCGAACCAGAGATGTAGAATTCTAGGTCTCGAGTACTGCTGGAACCCCAGGAGGAGAAACTTCACCAGTGAAACAGAGGCCACACTGAGAATGTCAAAAGAGGACTGCCAACAACTGCAAGCACACCCCTTCCGCAACTGCCATATTAACAAACTCTGGGAAAATTGTATATGAGCTAACCTGGCAGAAGAAAAGGCGCCTATCTGCTTGCATCTCCCCAAGATGTGTACTTTCTTACTCCAGGGGCCTTTCCCGTTCTGGGGCAAGGGCCTGTATATCCTTCTTGGGAAATACACTTCACTCTTTCCTCTCTGGAGAAATGTGCCCATCTTAAGCACCATCTCTCGCTCTCCCTCCCTTTATTTTTTTGAATGAACTTGCTTAACACACACACACACAAATAAAAATGAAACAGAAGGGAATGAAAACAACCCATCCCATCAGTGATAAGAAAAAATGTAATATTTGTTATGAATTTCAAAATCCTATGCTAAGTGAAAGAAAGTCAGACACTAGAGCACAGTTGGTGCATGCTTTTATTTATCTACCTAAACTGGTCTAATGCATGCACTCTTAAGGTAGCTACCAAAAAAGGCCCAGGGAGAAGGGGGAGCTACTCCCCAGTGCTTACAGTATTTCTGTTTAGCGAAATGAAAACGTTTTAGAAGTGGCTGGAAAGATAACTATGCAAGATTTCAAATGTTATGAATAAATGCCATCTAACTGGAGAATCAAAAATGGTACATCTTATTCCAAATTCAACCAAATGAATAGTGTCATATATCAGCCGCCAATGAATGGGGGAACTGTATGGCTTAAAAATGATATCTTGGAATGACCATTTCTTACGTATTAGCTCATTACTTTGCTACCTTATGAGCTCTGGATATTGTTAAATAAACTTACTAGGAGCAGAACAGTTGCTCACTGTTTGAAATGCTATGATTCATATTCTTACCAAATGCTGAGGTGTTACAAGTAAGCATAATCCTTTGGCAGTTTATCCTACAGAAAGTCTGTCTGCCTTTTGAACACTGTTGAAGTAACTAATTTCCTATTTGCAGTGATCACTTATCAGAGCACTTCTAAAATAACCTCTTGGCTTAATTCTTCTTGATCACTGATAAGTATGGCTGGAAACCACGTCAAAACAAAACAAATAACAGCATTTGGTTTTGACACCCTTGAACATATGTTAAGCATAGATCAAACCATGCCAGTGACTAGAAAAAATACCTGCCATATATTAGCTTTAAATACCTATTTGTTGACATGAAAGAGCCTTTAATGTTGATTGCTAGTTAGTATCTTAGTCCAATAAAGCCTTTATCGGGAAAGGGAGTGTTTGAGCTACACCCAGTGGTGCTCAGGGGGCTACTCCAGGCTCTGTGCTTGGGAGTTGCTCCTGGAGGCAGGTAGGGCCTTTTGGAGTTAGGCCACCCAAAGAAAATATATCTTCATACCATTGAGATATCCCTGGACCTCAGAAGAAGTGTTTTGAAGGGTAAGAGCCAGCCTGGGGCCCATGGAAATGGGCTCCCCCAGCTTCTTCACCTGCCTCTGACTTTTCCGTAGGTCAGTCATCAGGATGGCCAGAGCACGCCCTTCTAAATGTGTATCATGAAGAAGTCTAAGGACTACACTGAAGAGAACGAGGTCAGGGAGCTGTGAACCACTTCATTCCAACACACTTCCATTTGTCTCAGAGAAGACCACAAGAACCTTTCAGACTAAGAATACATTCTGGTCACTAGTCCATTTTGGTCACTGTGGCTTCCAAACAACAGCAGCAGAAAGTTGGTAAAGAAAAATTACTGGGAAAACCCAGAAGCAATCTCTGACCATTTCCCAGACCAGAGTTAATAAAGAAATTCTATCTCAATTCTATCTCTATCTCTAGCCATAGGTGAATAACACTGAGGACGTTATTCATGAGGATGAGGATGAATGAGGACGGCGTCTTAAAATGAGACCTTTGGGAAGAAAAGATGGAACAATCCCCTTTCACAGACTGACTACTGCTGAGGTCCCTGTGCCTAGGACGAAGAAAAGAGAATGTCTCCATCCCCCTACGCATCTGAATGAGATATAATTAATAATAGCAGGAAAAGATACCCAGGTTGGCCCTTTCTATTTGAAGGGGCAGGAGAATCAAGCTGAAAACTCACAATCTCCTCCCTGAAGCCTTAGAAAAGCGGTCAATGTCACACACATACCCTGATTCTGGGTTCCATCTTGGCTCTGTGGCTTGGCAAGTTTGGCTCCAGCCGGCGGGGAGCACTTCTGTTCCTCCAGCCTCTGACCAGGGCCCCCACCATGGTTGTTGGCAGCAGACTCCTGGGCGGCCCTGGTCAAATGGGTGTTGGGAAAGGGACAGCCTGTCCGACTGCCACCGCCAGGAGAATCATGTCCACCTGGGACAGATGCTCCGCCCACAGCAGACAGGTCTGGGCAGTTCCACCCACCGCCTCCGTCCTCGTCCTCCACCCACATCCTCTGGGCCTGCGCTGTGAGCCTTCCATCGGAGGGCCAGGGAAAGTTGGACAGATGGGGAGAAACCAGTCAGGCTGCAGAGCCCAGAAAGGGCCCTGAATGGCCTCATCCATAAAGAGGGTGGTGGAGGCGGAGAAGTGTTTATACAGAAGACAGGTTGGTATTTGGAGTTTTGAGACTTCACTTTTTGCCATAACAAGCTGAATGTTTCAACATGAAAAAAAAATGTGTAGGGGAGGAAGTTCGGGATGCCTGTGTGTGTGGCGGGGCCGGGGGCTCCCACCTAGTCAGGGAGGCGAGCACATGTGGAGGGCTTTGGTGACTCCTATCTAGTTCTCTTTGCCCATCCAATTTTCTCTGCTGAGTTGAACCTTCAGGCATCTTCCCTCCTTCCTCCAAAGAAAAGCAATCTTCTAAATAAACAGAATTTATTTATAATATCTGAAAACTATTTCTCCTATTCTGAGTATTCCCGTCATAGAATTATAGTAGCTTTCATGGATGAGGAAAGTTGATGAAAGGATTTAATAAAAAAATTCACAATAATGTAAATTCTCAAAGGCTTTAAAAAAGAAAGGCTTGATTTCCAGTGACCTACTTTTTGGCTCTCTACTGGTGAGTTAGTTGGAGTTGCCTCAGCCTGTGTAGGTGGACCAAGAGACATGTTGCTCATGTATTCTCCCTACTATCCTCTCTAAGTGATGAGTGAGAATGTTCTAGAATCTCTTGAGCAGCACTGTATTCAGCCTTGGGCTATAGAGATAACTCAGCAGGTTGAGCACATGCTTTTGCATAATACAGGCTTGGGGCTTATCCCCAGCACCATTTGGTCTCCTGAGCACTACTTGGAGGGACCCCTGAACACAGACCCCTGAGCACTTCCAGGCATGGCCCCAAAATAAAACCAAAACAAACCCAAACCAAATGAAAATCCAAAAGACAAAATTCATTCAGCCTGGGTGGAACTAAGCTTGAATTAATTGTAGGAAGTCTGAGAGATTTCGGATATTGTTAACTCCTCTTATGACTTCACTGAGTTCCACCGGATGGACTGATTAGTACCTGATATCACTCTTCCTCTCCTTTCCCAGTTATACCTTATTTAATAGGAAAAGTTGATTTTGCAGGAGGCAGCAACTTCTCCAAACACCCCCCCCCCCCAACTTTAGTCACATTATTATTACTTTTCTAAGTAAGTTGATTAAAAAGGCAGCAGGCAGTGAGAATATATGCTTCTCATAATCATTCAGTTAAAATCTCCTTCACTGTGTCCTTGTAATTTTGACATTTTCATAATCTCAGAAGACTTCAGTAATACTGTGGATGGAGGAAAGAAGAAATAAAAGCTGGGAGTTTAAAATGACATCAGAGGGGCCTGAAGAGATGCTAGAAGGGTTAAGGGGCTTGCCTTGCATACTGCCGCCTGTTTTATCCTAGGCACTGCATATGGTCCCTCAAACACAGCAAAGAGTGACCCCTGGGCACAGAGCCAGGAGTAAGCCTGAGTACCACCAGGCATTGCCCAAATCTCCCAAAATCACAGAAAATGACATCAAAATAGGAAGTTGTTGACTCTGCTCCCTCTGCACCTCAGCGTCATACTGTGGTTGAGTGTTTACTCACTGGGTATCTTCAGTGAGAGCTAAGGACCTCATTCCTCCCTGTAGTGGACCTCAGAGGGAGTGTGAGGGCCCCATTTTAAATGGCAGCTCCTTTACTACAGAGGGCTGAGCTGAGCTCTGATGGATTCAGGAAAAAGCTGACTTTTAGGAAAAGGGCAAAGAGTCCTTCAAAAGCCTTTGTTCCTGGGGTCTCCAGAGGTATAGACAGCTGAACCTGTTTTCTGTAGGGGGCACTCCCTGTAAGTGGGGGTGACTCTCAGGGAAGGGAAGCCAAGTCTCAAGCCTGGGGGCTGTCCCTGGATGGGAGGCATAGGGTTAGTCAAGGATCTTGAGAAGGACCCAAGACCACTCATCCGGGGACAGAGCTGAGTAGGAATTCACCAGGATTCTGCTGTCCCTTCTGAATGCAGGTCCCACTGCAGAAACCTGAATGGGTGGGGGGAAAAGCGTGGGTAGCAAGGATTCCAGAAGAATCTACTCTATCAAGGTAAGCAGAAGGCACCTGGGGCCTTCTTCAGGGTGAGGTGGCAGAGATAACACTGATGCTAAAAGCAAGAATGTCTACAAGGACACCAAAGAGCTACTAACACCTTCCCAAAAGGCTCTTCTTAAGGTCTTGATCCCAACTGCTCCCTTTTATCTGAGTCTCCATTCCCAGGGGGCTAAAGTACACGTGATCTGGAACTTTTTTTCTTATTTTTTAAATTTTTTTGGATCATACCTGGCAGTGCTCAGGGTTTACTCCTGGCTCTGCACTTAGGAGTCACTCCTGGTGGTGTTCAGAGGGCCATATGGGATGACAGAGATTGAACCTGGGTCAGCCATGTGCAAGGAAAGCAAGCACCTTACCCATTGAACTATCTCTCTGGCAAACAGCAAATAGTTCAGATTCAGACAGTAAGAATCCAGCTCAGCTGTTATCAGTTGTCAGGGTGCTGGAGAGATGGGAGAAAGGAACCATGCAACATGCCAATTACAATTCCCCAGGTCCCACACAGGCAATTGCCCATTGCTTTCTCTGTGTTCTCAGAGCTCTTTGGTCACTCCCTTAAAAACTCCTATTTATGTATGCCTTCCCCCCCTCACTCAACCAACCATCCCCAAACCTCAATGAACCTTAGACACACCAAACAGTACAGATACCCAGGGCTTGTCTTATAATGAATGCCCTAGTCAAGGAGCCAAGAATTTTTCTAGCCAACAATCACTGGGGCCATGATGATTCTGGTATCCAGTCAAGGAAATTATGAAGAAGCCAATATACTTGCCTTGGGATGCCCTAAAATCAGGGACCATAATCTTGATGACTTTCATGTTTACCATATCAACAGTAAGACATAGAGAATCAACACTGGCCAAGGGCTCTCATGTCCACACCAATCAGGTTGCCTGGTCCCTTCGGCCTTCCATAGGTCCCCATGCTGGCCACTCCCTACAATACTTGACCAGCTGCTGCTACCGTCTTTTGACATCAGCTTGTCTTTTCTGAACTCAGCTCATTGGAAACCTCACCCTGCCATTCCCAGTATGATTTAATACAGAATGTGATTTGTTAAGCCAGCCTCTTCTTGTACCTTTCACACCATCGAGTAGGGTGTCCTCTTTTGCTTCAGGGATCTCAGGCGCTGGACACTGCTGAGCAGAGGGGTCTGGATGGAAATCCAAGCTTAGGTTTTATGATGGCAACCGGTGCTTTGTTGTTCTGTGGGCCAGCTGTGACAGGTGGACGTTCAGTGTCCCAGTTTTCCCTAACTGGAAGCTGAGTCATGACCCTGACCACTGTGGGAAATGTGGTCAGGAAGAGGAAGAAGAGGAATATCCTGCCTGTGAAGGTCCACCCCACCCTTCCCAGCTCAGACACATATACTTCCTTAGGCCATGGCCACTGGTCAGCTGATGCAAAGGAAAACAGGTCCATCATGATGCAAAGGGAAACAGGTCCACGCAAGTGCTGAGGTCATTTTCCCAGTATAATCTTCTTATTCTCTCCTACCCTACACACAGAAAGGAATATCACCAGAGAAGAAAATACATCGTCCTTGAGCAAGACGTTGAGAAAACCAGAACCAGGCTCTTAGCTTTGAGAAAGCCAAAGGCGCTCAGGATAAAGCTCAGTTCATAGACGCCATCTGTTGCTCTCACCAGGGATAAGGACCTGCTGCCTCTTTTGTCCCTGAACATCAGTCACAGAAGAGGAAGAAGGTTGGTGCCAGCTCTTCTTGGCAATCTCTTAGGACGCACCCGCAGGAGATTAGCAAGAGATGATAGGATAAAAAGCACCAGCCGTGACGACAGAGTTCAACTGTGAAGATGTGGCTTGAGCCACTTCTCTGAAGTGCGATTTCCTACCACCATCTAGGGAGAGGCTGATGGGGCTGGGGATGGCAGAAGCTTTGGAAGTGGGGCTGCTTCTGGAGAATTTCCTCCTTGGGCTCGAGTTTTCTTCTGTTTGGGAGCAATTTGCTGAAGCTATGATCTCTCTCTTAGGGGTGGAAGTCAGTGGCGATGGCCAGTGAGGAAGAGCCAAGGGAGCAGGTGTCACGCACACTTCTCTGCTCTGGTGGCAGGGGGCTGCCTCGAGGGAACTCAAGACCTTGCTTCATGTGTCAGTGCCTTTAGGAGGCGATCACAACTTCCACTCCTTCCTGAGGGGTGGGGCACTGCTCTGAGCAGGTCTGAGCATGCGTACCTGCCCACACCTAAGCCACCAGCGGCAGCAACAGCTCTGTTAGGGAGAGAGTTGGGGAGACTAGTCCCCTCCTTCCTTATCCTTTCCAACTTCTGGTTGGTCTGGAACCTGGGTGGAAAAGAAGAGGTCTTTATTCCAATACCCCATGTCCCAGCATCTGGTGGCTTAGCTCACGGAGAACATTTGGGGAGCAAAACTGCTTGATGTTTCTGGCAGATGTTAGCTGCAGACACGAAGGGTGGTCACCAGCGTTTATTTGGCAATTGACAAACTGTTTTGTCACCATAGTTAGTTTTTACTGTCACACGCTTGGCCTTTTGGATGGCTAGGGGGCAGTTTTAAGCTTTATACCACATGGCTTTTGGACATGGGTGACTGATTCAACTTTAGACACTTTGCCACAGGTGAATGGTTTTTTTTCCAGAGTGTCAGCCATCAGGCAAAGTGCAGGATGCACCCACCAAAGCAGGGCTGGATGGTTTCAGCAAAGGCAGACACTGGATGTGGCTGGGAGGAGGGTTACTTAGGAAGCAGGCTACCACTGCTTGGCTTTGATTTAGATACAGAGTGTGTGGAGTCAGCTGTAGACAAAGGGAAGTCTGTGTGTACTTGCAAAACAGTAAGGACAGAACCGTAAGCCCTGTTGTTCAGTAAGCTGTTCTTCAGGCGATAATGGCCAGCCCTATGAGGCAGGTTCAGCTGGCTCTAAATTTCATTCTGCATTCAAGGTCCAGAGAAAATTGGGGGAAAGGCAAAATTTAGATTTAGGTTTATCCTCAGGTTGGAGACTCTCCCCACCCTCTAGGGCCTCAAGTAGGCTTTATCGATGGTTTGGTTTTATTCAATACCTTTGAGGCTGCTCTGCACTTGGCAATGTCTCGGGGTTAATGCACTGCATTAAAAAATGATGCCACACACAGCTAACTGCTCCTCCAGGAGATAGGAAGGAAGACACATTTTCTAAATTGAAAGGCTGTGGAATCATTTGTGTTAGCCTTGTTCCCAACATGAGCAAGCTGGAGGAACTCTAAGTTCTCAGAAAAGGAAGTGAAAAGTTAATGATGGCATCCACGGTCATATCTTCTCTCTACACCACAACCAAAACCAGGCTGAACTGTTCAGAATAGGATGCCATAAAAATTCAAACAAGCCCTCCACTCCCACATATCACGATCACATCCTTTGTTTTGGTATGTTCTCCCCAGAGGAAATAGCAACACATGTGATTTCTGTCAATGCTGATGCATCTCAAAAATAATCACTTTTAATTTTGGGTGGAATTTATATCGACACAGATGTAAACAGGTCTTGGTGTCTAGAGATGTGTGTTTGCTGTGGAAGGTATCTCTCTTCTGTCTACTCCAATTATAGGGCAATGCTCAAAAATGCTCGTCTGGGAAGACTGTCCCCTGACCATCCCAATATCCTCCTGTTTTGGTTCTCCTCTCTGCAAAGTGCTATTTGCATGCAGCTTCATCTCCTCTTCCCAGTGCACTCCATCTGGTTATTCCCTCACTTCCACCAACAATCTCTGCTAGAATGATACTTATTCTATCATCTGTGTCCATCTCGTGTAACTTGCTGTTGTACCTGGGTTATGCTTGTCATCTCGAAGCATGGACTTCCCTTGGAGACCCTAATCCATTGTCCTGCTGCACTGACATCCATTTCAAGTCTCCTTTTCCAGAGACATCCACTGACTGGTTTCTAACTTCAGTTCAAATTTGAGCAGCAGACCAGTAGGTGCAAGTGAGAATTTGATAGCTAAGCGTTGAGATCTTGCAGTGAACTGTAATATAGTCACCCCAAAGGAAATGCAACCTTCGCAACAAAGCACATCTTCTTCTTGGGAAGGCCATCAAACTAGTGGAACCAATCATGTCCTACAATATACTACAATCCACAATGTGTAAGAAAGGGAAGTGAGAAGGAGAGAGAGAGTGAGAAAGAGAGGAGAGAGAGAAATGGAGAAAGGATATAAAGAACCTGACATGGAGGCAGACTGGGGGAAGAGGGAGGGAAGTGGGGACGTTGGAAATGGGCATGGGTGGAGGGATGGGTGTTGGAACACTGTAGAACCAGAACTTCGAACATGAACATCTTGTAATGGTGTATCTAATGGTGGTATAAAAAAGTGTGAGTTATTTTTGTCCCACCTTTTATCTTTGACACCAGATATTCAACCATTGTCATCTCTAGTCTTCCTCCACATTGTCACTTTTCTCTATCTCTACCATCACCACCTTTCTTTTGCTCCTATATAACCTTTCTCTGAGCTCCTCCTGGATGAAGAAGACATCATATCATGATCTTTTCCTATAGTAAATCTGATATTACTCCACATTTACCCCAACAGAAACTACCACGCCTTTTTATTTCTTCTAGGAAAATGATCAACTCTTTGGTGTGATCTTGAATACTCCCTACATCCAGTCCCTGCCTCCTTGTGAGCCTGGCTGGTTTCCTCTCCTGGATCTTTCCAGGATTATTACCCTTCTCCAACTTTTTCCAGGGAGTTAGTCTTTCCACATTACTCTTCTGCCAGGCCTAATCTGTCAGACCTGGTCACCACTTCTGGAAAGTAAGGCAGACATTTTCTTCCTTTCCCGCTTCATAATTTTCAATGACTTACAGTTCTTTCCTCACTGTTCTACTCTAATATTAGAAAGGTGGTATGTGATTTTATTTGCATCGAGTCCCTAGAGCCTAAAGGAAATCTAACACATGTACACACTCATTGAGTACTTGGTAAATGAAAGAATGAAGGACTTTAGTGCCCAGAGGATTTTGATATAATTAGTGTGTGTGATATTTCCATTCCAGCTGTTGTAGTTTTCTAAAGCATGCTATTGTTATAATTAGATCCTAAGTTCGGGTAAAGAAAGGAGTCTGTAATTACAAATTCATTCCCATGGGAAAACATGATGGACTTAATATACTTATTATTATATTTTATGGATTATTCAAAGATATCATTGTGATTTAAAAGGTTTGCTCGTATTTATCTCCTGTTTAGATTTAAGAGCCTCTAAAAACCCTACATTGCTGGATATGGCCATAAAGCTCAAGAAGTTAACAAATAACAGTTCTTCACAGCTTTGTATTTAAGATAAGATTAAGACCTGAGTTAACATTTAAAACTGTGAAACTGTACTTGATTAAAAACATTGCAAACAGATAAAGCCAAAGAATTGAGCATTCTCATGCCAAACCTTCTATATACAGCCAAAACAATATCCACATTAATCTTCTCTATATTTAAACTCACATATGCAGTTGAACAAGAATTTGTTTAACATACTGACTTTGTAGAACACTAACATTAATATTTTCATCATTTTATTTTCTATCTTCTCAGAAACAGAAGATGATGAACTTCAATGCATTTCTAGTTTTCAATCAAATCCTACTATTCAAAGAGTTCAGGCTTTAATAACCATTATATTAGCGATAACTTTATATGATCAAATTCATGTTTTACAACCATATTTAAGAGGCCTCTAGAAATGCTTTTTCTTTTATTCACATACTAATTTATTTGATTTTTACAGATGGCAAGAACAAACTCTCAAGACCACAAGTTTGGCTGTTGGAAGTAACTATCTGCTTTTGAAAAATCTTTGCTATTTGTAATTCCACCCTGAAATCTGAACTCCATAAAAATTTGGAATCCTCTATTAGATTGGTGCAAAACCTTAAACCAGAGAATGTTCCCATTTTTTCTCTCTCTCTTTATTCTTTTTAAAAGAATATGTGGATTTATTACAAGCTGTTGATTGACCTGGATTAGTCTTTATCCCTATCTGCACAAAATTAATTCCTATTACTCACATCAATTAGATTTGGTCAAGCTGGGTAATTCAGGCTGAACATAACATAAAAAGTCTGTTTACTAAGGCCTTTGATGTTAACCTGGATATGTTCCTCTAGGAAATAACTCCTATCTACCAAAAAAGAGCCATTAATGGCACAGAGTGAGATTTTTTTTCCATACTCATTTATAGTTATTAAAACTTTCTTAGGAACTACTAATTTTGCTGTTTAAAACATCCTTACTAGAACAACTTGGGAATTAGTTACCTTTTATGATATATTTTGTTATTAATATTAGATAATACTTATTGAAACATGTAAGAGCATGATTGGCTAAAGAGGTACATTTCTTTTTTTAAATTTTTTTAATTTTATTTTTATTATACCACCGTTAGATATACAATTACAAGATGTTCATGCTTGAATTTTGGTTCTACAGTGTTCCAACACCCATTCCTCCACCCCTGCCCATCTCCCATCACCAATGTCCCCATCTCCCTTCCTCTTCCCAGCCTGCCTCCATGGCAGGCTCTTTATATCCTTTCTCTTTCTCTGAGATCTCTCTCCTTCTCACTTCCCTTTCTTAGACATTGTAGATTGTAATATATTCTAGAACATGATTAGTTCCACTAGTTTGATGTACAGGGTCCAGACCACGAAAATGGCAGCAATTATGGTGAGAGAGAAGAGGTACATTTAGAAACCAAAACTGTCTACTATTTAGCTATAAAAAGAGAATTTCCCATCTGCAACAAAATAGAAGAACTCAAAGGAATTATGTAACACAAAATAAGTTAGGAGAAAAAAGACAAGGATGAGATAGATGATGTCACCTATGTGTACAATATGCAGATATAAAATTAATAAAACAAAGTAAAAAAAAAGCCAGGGCACACTGAAAATAGGTCTAAGGTCACCTGAGGAGAAAGGAAGAGGAACAGGTAAGGGAGGTATATACACTAGAGAGAACAGAGGAAACAAAACTCCTCCTAAGAAAGAAGAAATATCTTAGTGGGTTGATTCATGCTTTGTGTGTAGGAGGCCCAAATTCGATCCACAGTCATGTATTGCGTCTACCCCTGACCCCTTGCAAACTTTAAGAAGTGGCCCCTATCACAGAGGTAGGATTTGCTCCAAGCACTACTGGAGATGATTCAGACACAAAGATAAAGAATGGAGTGAAAGACTCAAGAGTCCCCCAATATATTGGAAATGTAGATTGTAGAAGATGGAGCTGTAGAAGTAGCACCTTCCTTCTTCCCAGGCCTCACTGAGAAAGGGCAACACCATACAAGTGGATATGACACTGTTGCCTAGGCCCTGTCCAAGGGCTCAGACGTCATGCCTGACACCTGGGTGCCAGATGTCGTGCCTGACACCTGGATGCCACCCTGCTTTGGCAACCTTGGAATGGTGTAACTTGAGGCAGGTTTTGTGGCCGTGTGAGCCTTGCCAACCCTGTGCATTCATAAACCGTACATAATGGGGATTAGAACAGGGCCATGGAGATTACTCAAAGGGCTGGAGTATAGGTGCTGCAGGCACAGTGTCCAGTTTGGTCTTTACACCACGTGGGTACAGTCCTTTTTTGGGGTCACTCCTGGTGGTGTTCAGGGGACCAGGACAGCCTCATGCAAGACAAGTGCCCTCCCCACTGTGCTATTGCTCTGGCCCCAGGTACAGTCGTTGGAGTGCCAGAAGACACCATCAGGGTGGCCCTGCAGGCTGTCAGCACTGCTGGGTCCCAGCAGCACCAGAGTACCAGGCCCATCATGAGACGTCTTCAACCTGTTTCCCAGAAAGGTAAAACCAAGTAATGACAGTGCCCCCCACCCCCAAGAGCAGATGAGGGCTCCTCTCCCCATATCTTCATCAGCCCTGGTTATTTCTACTCTTCTTGATATGTGCTCATCTTGTTGGTGGGAGTTTATAGTCATTGTTAATTTTTATTTGCATTTCCATGATGATAAATGGTGATTGAGCACATTTTCACATTTCTATTGTCCATCTATGTATTCTTTTTTTTTTTTATTTTTAAAATTAAAAGATATACAATAAAAAGTTCATATTGGTTGGTCAAACAGTGTTCGAATATAATTGTCTATTTGGCTTATAGTGCCAGGGGTAAAAGTTTGGTACAAGGTTGCGCTGTTAGGGAGTTATAAATTGATTGGATGGAGGAGAAGATTGAAATAAGAAGAGAGAGCAGATAGATGACTGATTTCTGCTATAAATCATGTATTCTTTGAGGAAAGAAATGTATCTTCAGCAAGTCTCCCTGATTTTATTTATTTATTTATTTCAATATTTTTGGGGAAGCTGGGCCACACCTGGCTGTGCTCAAGGGATTACTCCTGGCTAAGTGCTCAAGGATCACTCCTGGCAGTGCTCAAAGGACCATATGCATTTCCCTGGAAATGAACTAGACTCAGCCTCCAATCACACAAAAGTGCTGAGCTAAATCACTGCATTTGTAGATAATGAACAGGGCCTAACTGGTGTGAAATTTGTCTAGAAACCAGGTAAGTATAATCTGGCATTATACAATTTGAAATAAGTCAACCCCCAGATACCATTTGTGTATTTTTATCGTGTGATATAACAATTGCTCAGGCGTAATAAGCTCTGAGTACCTCTTTCAGGTGTGAATCACGCTCAGGAAAGCTTATTTGACTCCCTGGGGATTCATTTTGAGAAAGTCAGGAGGGAAGAGCACTTAGCCTCGGAGGTCATCTGAGGTCAGTAAATTACTGTCATTTTTAAAAATTTTTTTATTATACCACCGTGAAACATACAATTACAAAGGTGTTCATAATTGGTTCTTGGTAATACAGTATTCCAGCACCCATCCCTCCACCAGTGCCCCATTTCCACCACCAATGTACCCCTCCCCTCCGCCCCGGCCGCCTTAATAGCAGGTACCCCAGTTTCCTCTCTTTCTCTCTATCTCTCTCTGTCTCTGCATCTCTCTCCCTCTTATTTTACATTGTGGCTAGCCCTGCAGATATTTAGTTTATCACTTAAGTCTCTTTGTGTATATTCAGTGGTGAGTTTTAATCTGCCATTACCATTTCCCATATTTAATTACTGTCATTTTGAAAGTGAAACAGCAAAGATCCAAATTCCTCGAGGGATGAGAAGTTCTGTCTAAATGATCTTTCTGGTCTCTTTAGCATTAACCATAAATAAAACCCTATTTGACCCTTGATATTTTTTTTGACAGGGTCATAGGAGTCCCCCTCAATAAGTAAGCACTGCGTCCTAATCAGAACTTTCCTGGGATGATTCAGACACTTGCTCTTCCTCGGCACCAACTCTAGGAATAAGGAGGATTGTACCAGCTTTTAGGAGGTGGGAGACCTAGATTTCCCAGACTCTGAGGAGAATACACCGCAGAGAACTGTCCTTCTGTGGTAATCAATTTCTTATGAGGTTGGAGAGAGAGAACCGAGGGGCGCTAGGCCTGCCTGCCGCTGACATCAGTCTGAGCCCTGGAGCCACAGCTGGTTCCCTGAGCCCCACCAGGTGTAATCTGTGAACACCACTGGATGTGGTCCTAAACCCATACCTTCAAAACAAGACACTTGCATATCTATGTGTTTTTGTGTACAAGTGGGAAGGAGGGTTAGATTCTCTTAGGAATTTATGGTTGCCCTCTGAAACTAGATTAAGAAATGATTGTTTACTCCCATTCTGCTAAGGGATTCTAGCAGAATCCCTATTCATTTGCAATAATGAATTAACATTCAATTTGCTTCAATGCTATATATCTGATAAGGGTTTAACATCCAATAAGATTTTTATCGTAATTCTTTCCTTATTAAAGCAGACACTTAAGACTTATCAATAATGCAATATTTTCTAACATAAGGCCATATTTCCTTTCTTAGGATAACACACTTTTATTCATCTATAGACCTACTTAGAGTCTCCCCTTAACTTTTCTTAATTCTGTTCACTGTTACTAAATTATACATTTGTAGGATTTCTTTATTCTATGTAAATCTTAAAATGCATTAGTACAGAGTTATTATACAATTAATTCTGAAAATTATATACCTTTAAAATATAGTCTTAGGAAAAAAATTTTACTTTATCAATTTATCATTGATTTAAAATTTTCTGACATTCCAGGACTTTAGCTCTATTTACTTTTGTGTGTTGCTGTCACCTCATCCACAATTTAAAAGGAGAGAAAAATCTACCCCAAATATGAGATTAAAAAAAAAGAAACACTATAAGGGAACAAGTGGTCAAAATCATCAGAACTCGAGATTTCGCCTAAGAACCAAGCTTACATTGGGGGTGTGGGGGGTTGGGAGGGTTCCTTGGGACACTGGTGGAGGGTAGTCAGGGGGCTTCCTAGCAGTGGGTGCGGTGTTGGAATCATGTATCCATGAAAAGTATGAGGAACTCCCTGTACCTAAATAAAAGTGGTGTTTTTATTTTAAACTTGGTTTCTTTTTCCTTTTTTTTTTTTTTGCATCACACCCAGCAATGCTCAGGGCTTACTCCTGGCTCTGCACTCAGGAATTACTCCTGGTGGTGCTCAGGGGACAATATAGGATGCCGGGGATCGATCCCAGGTCGGTCGAATACAAGGCAAACACCCTACCCACTGTGCTATTGCTCCGGCCTCAACTTAGTTTCAAAAGAAATAGTGTGTTAAAGGTTTCCTTAAATTTTATGCTTCCAAATGCACTAAGGGATCAATCTGGAATTTCCGTTGCATCTGCTAATGGAAAGACAGATCAGTCTCACTGGAGTTTCTTCACTGAAACCACCGCTTCCTCTGTGATTCGAACGCGGGACCAAATTAGCCGAGGCCCTGGATTCACACGCTTGAGCATCTAGCAGCACTGGATAGATGTACATATGCTCCGAGAGGAGAAAAAAAATTTTTTTTTTCTTTTGCAGAAGGGAGCTTACTTTCAAAGTGCTTTTGGAGCTTGTGTGCGTGAAGGATGCGAATGGTTTCTACAACATAAGAACTGCACACGAACCCCAAATTCTATTCCCAGACTTGATGTTATAATCAGAAGTGGAGCATTCAAAGTGCACATCAAATAGTCTCGCCTTTCTGGCAGACTAGGAAAAAATTGGTTTCGATGTTTGAAGTAGGCATTTGTTTATATACTGCAACCAGCCATGACTGCCAAACATAATAATTAAATGCTTTAACAAGTGAGAAATCTTGCCAGAATATGTAATTTGAAGTGGGGGGGTGGGTAAGTCGAGGTGATATGTAGCAGAAAGGCTTAATTATTTATCTCATGACCCTTAGGAGGATTTGCCCATGTATCAGTCTACCTGCAAGGACCCTGAAAGAGAAGGAGGCTGGTAAAAGGGGTCAGGATTTGATTAAAGTCTGTTCTTTTCTAAGCTATAAACAGTGTTCTCTTGCTTCTCATATGATCTTGAAGTGATTTTCTTTCTTTTACTTTTTTTTTCTTTTTGGTTTTACCTGGCAATACTCAAGGTTACTCCTGGCTCTGCACTCAGGAATTAACTCCTGGTGATGCAGGGGATCATATGGGATGCTGAGGATCAAACCCGGGTCAAGGCAAGGCAAACACTCTCCCTCCGTACTATCACTCCGGCTCCAAGTGAGGTATTCTTAACTTTCCTCTCATTAAGAAATTCCCTCTAGGAGGCTGAGAAATAAGGCTATGATGCATTGATCCCATAATTTTACTTTAATAATAATGGAAAGAATTCCTCAAATATAGCTTATGTGTTGTACTTTATATAAAAATTGACTCTTAAACAAATGGGTGTTAGGAGTAGTTGCCCTCCCGCTTGCAGTAAAAAATCCATATTTAACTTTGACTCCCCTCAAATTTAGTTAGTCATCCCTGGTATCTGAGAGGGATTATTAAAAAAAACCCATGGGTACCAAAGCCTAAATTTCCTTAAATCTGGGTCTCTGTATCTGTGGATTCTAAATCCACACATTTACTCCACTGAAAATCGGGAGTGACTAGAACCAGAAATTTAGAACCCAGGGATATAGAAGATCAAACTTTATTTACTAAACAAACAGACCCACCATTCATATACAGATCCATGAAGTTCAAATCTGGGCTATTCCAGAGATCACAGAGTACATGTCAATAACAATGAAATGTGTATCTTTAGATAATGAAAAATTTCTATTAATTTGATTGCACACACATCAAAGTAATAATGAATTAGAATTTTTCCTATTATTTACCTACATGCCACTATAGGTGAAACAGCATCACTTTCAATACAGGCTCATGGTGATGAAGAGTAGTTAATTATATCTTTTCAAAGTTTGACTTCTAAGACAGCTCTAAAAATCAGTCTGAATTTTGATGAACATTCATCATCTCAAATGGCCTCTGCCTGCCCTGAGAAACTTAAAAGGGGGAAGGCAGAGAAGAGAGAAGCAATTTCTAGACTTTGCATAATACTTCAAAGAGCCTAGTAATGTTAATTTATTTATATGAACTTTCACAGAATCAGGGTCTAGTTTTCTCTATGGTAGAAATAACTTAGGTGGAGGGGCTAAAAAGGTCAGTCGGTGGTACTGGAAAGATAGTACAGTGGGTAGGGAACTTGCCTTGCACTCACAGCCAACCCAGGTTTGATCCCCGCAGCCCATATGGTCCTCCAATCCCACCAGGAGTGATCCCTGAGTACAGAGCCAGGAGTACTAGCCCTGAGCACTGCTGTGTGTGGCCCAAAACAAAACAAAAAAGGTCAGTGCAGAAAATCAGTTACATTGGAAAAATATTCCAATAAAGACGTCTAAATTTTTTTTTCTCCATTATCCACATCACATCATTTGTGTGCCTTGGAGTCTAATCTGTCAGGAGCATTTGTTCTTGATTATTCCATCACAAAAGGTTACTAACTTGTTCCTTTTTCTCCCACTCTTAACTGCAATTCACTCTCTACTTGTAAGCTAGAGTGAATCTTCAAAAAGCTAAATTGGATTTGTTTTTTTGGGTCACACCTGACAATGCTCAGGAGTTACTCCTTGGCTCTGCACGCAGGAATTACTCCTCGTGGTGCTCCGGGGACCATATGGGATGCCGGGGATCAAACCCGGGCCGGCACGAGCCGGCTGTGTGCAAGGCAAACGCCCTACCCGCTGGACTATCGCTCCGGCCCCTAAATTGGATTTTTATCACTCTCCTGCACAAAGCTTATGACCATGTTCTCATTGCATTTGGGATAAAAGCCAAACCCTACGCCAGGATCCACATCTGTGCTTTCAGTCTTCTCTGGGTCTCAATAGTCTATTGCTCACGAGCCTCTCTCCTCTCTGGTTGCCATCCATTTGCCCATTCTTCCTTTTATTCATGTCCTGACTTCAGATCCAAAATACCCCCCCCCCCACTCCCCACCTCCACCATTCCCCACAGGTCTCCTGTCAAGGAACAGCTACGCTCTTACTACGGCCCGTTCTTCTTCACAGCATCCATCATGACTTGAGACACTACATTTATGGTAGTCTTAGAGGATCCTCCAGATCTACTAGATTCTGAGTTCCCTGTGGAATCACTTCAGTTTAGTCACTGTCCTTGGCTTCGACTTCACTATTTGCCCTATTTAGTCCTTCCACAAATGTTGGCAATATGAAAACTGAGCAAGTGAAACATAAGAGGAATGTGATAACACAATTCTTCCGCCATCTTGGGTTTAACTTCCCTCCTCGCTTGAGTAGCCCTGCCCTGTGATGAAGGAGGATACAGCAATTCTGCCTCTCTCAGATGGATGAATCTTTGGGGTCAATAGTTATGGGTCAATGAGATGTGAATTTTTTTTGTGACCCAAGTTTCTTCCTTCATTCTGATGAAAGTTTTGGAACTCCAAAGTTTTCAGGATAGTACAAAGAGTAAAAAAAAAAAAAAACTTCTGTAACCCTAAGTTCTGGAGATAATGTGTTGACACACTGCAGGAAGCCTGGTCATTGACAGGATTATGCTCAGCTCTTGGCGGAGGGTGCTCTGCAGATCTCTGGATCTCCTGTGGGTACTGCAGCTACCCTGTAGCTGGATTTTACAGCTTCTAGATTATTCCTTCTGGTTTATGCTTTGCCCCTAGTTCCAGTCTTTGTTACACCTGCAATATGGATCCTATGCGGATAATTAGGTGGCCAGTGCCCCTTACAAAGTTCATTTCAATGAATTCAATGAATTAAAAGTCAGCAAAATACTCTGAAAGATGATTGGCAAAAGTCAATCATTCTCAACATCTGCTTCACAGATTTTGCTAAAAGGTCCTAAATCCCAGTTTCAGCACCTTTGATATCAAATTTGATATGCAAAGTAATTTAGGCCATTTTTTCATTAGAACACAACCAACCTGACTGTGCTTTAAGAATTAATTTCTCATGTTTATTTACTCTGAGAACAAGTACATGCAAAATCATAGTATAATCTTTTTCTTGACATGGCTATCAAAAATTCATCAAGTTTATGAAGAAAAACCTGTTTTGTTTTTGTTTGTCTATGAGTCACACTTGGTGATACTCAGGGGTTACTCTTTGTTCTGTGCTGAGGAATCACTCCCTGGCGATTCCTGACTGTATGGTCAGGAACATGCTCAGGGAACCATATGGGATGACAGGGTTCAAACTCAGGGCAGCTACATGCAAGGCAAACGTCCTACCCACTGAGCTATCACTCTGGCCCCTGAAGAAAAATCTTTATTTCACTGAATGAAAGAGTAGAGGCAAAAATTAATAAAGTAATTGTTTTCCCTAAACATACAGATCTTTTAGTATCCAGGAATGGTTTCAAAAGAAAATCTGAAATCATTTTAAGATCAAAATCCAGGTTAGGGCAATGTCAATAGAATACACACCATAGGTAATGGCATTTAAGAATCATTCTCAACATCTGCTTCACAGATTTTGCTAAAAGGTCCTAAATCCCAGTTTCAGTAAGTATGATATGCAAAAGTAATTTAGGGCAAAATTTACTGCAAAGAGCATCTTCTGATTTTATAAATTTGCTCTGGAGTGAATTTCCCCTCTAAGCAGAAACCTTGAGGGTTCAAGTAGAAGTGACTGTGAGGCAGGCAGGCCTCAAACGAGGTCAGAGACTGCCCCCTGTAGGTGTGCACGAGTCAGCTCTGAAGCCTTTTCAAGCCACCACCCACCCAGGCAAGTCAACTTTTCTGCCTCTAGCTCAATTCATCGTCTACAATACAGATGCATCTCAGACTCTACCCTGATGATCCACAAAGCGTTCGTTCCTTTCTTCCTTGAAGGCTTTCTCTAAGTAAGGAACCTTCTTCTGTCTTTCCTAAATCCACACTGGAGCTGTGCAAATATTTGAGTGACAAAAATGAATGTCGCTGTTGACAGAGGTCCTATTTTAACTGTCTGAGCCAACCAGGAGGGTGAGAAGTAAAGCGACCTTGAGAAGGTTCAAAGTAAATGACAATTCACTATTGCTTTGAATCATCACTGATATAAGATGAGAACATTTCTGCCAGATGTATGAAATACATTGGTTGCAAACCTTTGACTCTTGTTTGATCTACACTTAGGGTCAAATAAGATAATTCTGTTTTGTATATTGTATGACACAGGAGAACTACATGAACTATATAGCTTGTATCATTAAATCACTAAAACAATTTCTCCAAATAAATCAAAATGCAAGTAAGTGAAAGAAACACACATTTATAATCTTTATCATTTTCTTTTCCCCAAACAGGCAATTAAATTTCAGTGCTTAGACATAAAGCAAGTCCACAGTTGAAGATCTTTCTTTGGGCAAGTATTTCAGGTCAGACTGATTAGGAACATTGAACCCAGCTGACTAGAATACTGAGGTCTTGGTCATTAGCCAGAAAGTCTCCTTGGAAACCAGTGGAGTCCCAACAGATCAAAGACGAGCTTAGCACTAAAGCACTGCTTCGGACAACCCAGTAATAGAAACTATGCTCAGTACAAGTACAATTTCTCAGATGGCGCATTACATTTTATTGAAGAACTCAGAGTATCATTCCCAAAGACAGAAATTTGCAAAGGGAACATCTGACTCTGAAAGCAAACCATAATTCCTGTCTTTCAATCTTGACAAGAGGTGGTTAAAAAAAAGTTGATGATGTCATAAAGAATGAAGTCACTCAGCACTTTGTTTAGAAAGGATTGAAATTATTTCATGGTCCCATGATAATATTTGAGCCAAGGATATAGGTAGATTGGCTGATCTATGTCCTTTCTCAGGAGGGACAAAAAAACAGAAAGGGGATTTTTCAGTGTCTGTGTAGGCACCAAGACCAAAAATATTAGGGTAAAGGAAGACTTTACCACTTCATAGAAATCTCTCATATTCTTCAGCAATGTGTTTAAAAATAAACCAATTCTTAGAATCAATATTCACTGTTATAACCCTGTAAATACTTGTATTTGCATGTGAGTACTTCATACAAATCAGTACTTCATACAAATCATACAAATCAGTATACTTCATACTGATTCATACAGAGACTCGCAGACATGGGTCAGAGCTGCTACTGGCTCTCCCTGTGCCCAGCCACTCACGAGGTGCCAGGGGGGGATGGCAGGTTCTAGCCCTGGCCCGCCACCCCAGCAGAGACTTGCAACAAGCCAGACGACCCCCCCACTCCATGAGTGCCGCCATTTTCCACATTCAGACTTCCCTCTCATCAGAACTCTACCCAGCAGAAGAGCCTATCACATCTGACTCAAGGTGGCCGCTGTGACCATGTGGTTCATCAATAAATGATGGATTTAGAGGTGACTGCAAGAGTATGCCACCCACACGGCAGAGCCTGGCAAGCTACCCGTGTTGTATTTGATATGCCAAATACCAGTAACAATTATAGACCTCATTCCCATGACCTGATGGAATGGTTTGAGGCTCTTCTTGCTCCTGAAGCAAGCACATGCTCTTGGGCTCTACTAGTGTGAGACAGGACATATGGAGATGTTACTGGTGCCCACTCAAGCAAATCGATGATGAACGGAAGATAGTGATACAGTGATACTTATGCCTTTGGGCATAAGTCTCACAAAAGGCAGGTTTAAGAAATCTTTGTACCTGCTTATAGAGAAATCTCATGAAGAAGACCAAGAAATCTTATGAAGAAATCTTTATACCTGCTGGCAAGAAAACTCTTATGAAGGACTACTGGACAACAGCAACTTTAGTTTCTGTTGGTGGGCTTCAAATCATTTATAACTCTAAAGGAGGATTAATCCTGCTTTTCTTGGCCTATTTTCCTCCGTTACCTCTGTATTCTTTCTCTAGTAGTTCCAAGTAGCACAAAAAGGATATTTTAAAAATAAGAAGGTGAGATTATTTTCTAGGTAAATGTAGAGCAGGAAAAGTTTCTGCTTAAATTAATAAACTATTGTTCAGACAGCTGCTGCAAGAGGAAACACTAGGCAGCTATTAACAAGGATAAGTAGTGCAATGCGGCCATGCATTCTGGGCCTCAAACTGCTCTTTTTCCAAGCTGGTTTATCAATGTGAGATTGTGTACAATACACAGTGGCCCATTCTGCCCAAACCCTGTTTTAGTGTGCTGCTAAGACAATACAGCTCTGTCTCACAAGTTTGCTGAAAGACAAGACTCAACAGACACATAATAGAAAACAAAGCTTTTTAGTGTCACTGGTTTCATGGGTATAAAGTTAGGCATGGAAGAAATTGCTTTAAAAGTCCTATCATCAGGATTTCCAGTGTGCCCATCTCCACAGCACCTGCGCCTCTCATTGGCTCACTGCACCATCCTTCAGGTGAATCTCCCAGCTGACAACTCTGAGGCTTTCGGAGAATGGGGGTGGGTGGGTTCCCCGGTGGGTGGGTTCCCGTGGGTGGGTTCCCTCCCTCCATGACTGACCTCCACCAGCTCTGTTGGCAGACACCACCAGAGCTGGCCCTGGGTCTTTGCAGCTTAAAGCCATTTGCACTGTGTCTGCAAGTCGCAATAGGAGATTGGGGTAGAACAGAAAAGGCAGTTTGATTTTAATAACTCTTGGGATATTGTTATAATTTCTATTATGAATCCAGTGCTACCTAGTCTGGTTACCCTTCCTCTTATACCCCATGGGTTCTCTTTGTGGGACGAGAAATATACCAGGAGAAACCTGGCTACATTTCAGAATCTGCTCTAAAGCAGATTAAAGCTTTAGAAATCAGGTCATGCTGATCTGCCTTAGGTGGATGAGAATGACCCTTTCAGTAAAGACAGGCAGAGCACATCAAAATTAACCTGGAGCAGAGAAACACAGATTTTCTGGGTATCTGGACATAACCATCTAGTTGCTTGAAGTTCATTGGTCTGAAATTAGTATTATTAGTATTAATATACTAATACGGTATATACCGTATTAGTATATACCAAAATTAGTATTAATTCGACCAAGTTCATTGGTCTGAAATTAGTATTATTAGTATTAATATACTAATACGGTATATACCGTATTAGTATATACCAAAATTAGTATTAATTTCAGACCAATGAACTTCAAGCAACTAGATGGTTATGTCCAGATACCCAGAAAATCTGTGTTTCTCTGCTCCAGGTTAATTTTGATGTGCTCTGCCTATATGGTAATATACAATACCATATATTGTATATTATATACTGTATATAATATAAGTATGGTATTATCATGTATATGATATATGATATATTTTATATCATATATCATATACATGATAATACCATACTTATATACAGTATATAATATACAATATATGGTATATAATAATTGTATATTATCACTATCACTATCACTATCTTCCTGTTAATCATCTATTTGCTAGAGCGGGCACCAGTAATATCTCCATATGTCCTGTCTCATGTTAGTAGAAGCCAAAGGCATCTGCTTGCTCCAGGAACATAAAGAGCCTCAAACCATTATATTAGGTCACAGGAATGACCTAATATAAATGTTACTGGTATTTGGCATATCAAATACTGCACGAGCAGCTTGCCAGGCTTGTATCCCTATATAATATACCAATATATACCATTGCATAGTATGTACCGTATAACAATATATATATTATATTATATACACCATTATTCACTTGATCACTTGACATCCCATTATTCATTGATTTGCTTGAGTGGGCGCCAGTAACATTTCCATTTGACCCTATCATGTGCCAGTGTAGCCAATGGCATCTGGGTTGCTTCAGGAATACGAAGAACCTCAAACCGTTTCGTTCAGGGTCTTGATGAAGAAGTCTGACCATCTTGTAGGTGGGCAACCACGTGATCTTTTGACATCTTGTGGGATCCACTCAGGAATTACTGGACACCATTATTATTATAATATATTATATATAATGGTATACCAGTAACAATTATAGACCTCATTCTGGAATAGATTGAGGCTCTTTATGTTCCTGGAGCAAGCAGATGCCCTTGGGCTCTACTAGCATGAGACAGGACATATGGAGATGTTACTGGGGCCCGCTTGAGCAAATCGATGATGAATGGGAAGACAGTGATACAGTGATTATATATAATGGTATATGACAATACTATTATATATTATTATCATATCCTATCATATCTATGGTATTATATATATATATGATATCATATATATGGTATTATCATATATGATATCATATATATGATAATACAGCCCATCACAGCCCATCACAGCACAGCTCGCGCCCACGCATAGGGCCGCGCAGTTCATCAATAAATGCTTTATTTGGAGGTGTTTAAAAGAGTTTGCCTGCCGCTCGACAAGCCTGGCAAGCTTCTCGTGTTGTATATGATATGCCAAATTCCAGTAACAATTATATTAGGTCATTCCCATGATCTAATATAATGGTTTGAGGCTCTTTATGTTCCTGTAGCAAGCCGATGCCCCTGGCTCTACTGGCATGAGACAGGACATATGGAGATATTACTGGTGCCTGCTCTAGCAAATAGATGATCAACGGGAAGATCGTGATCGTGATATGATAATACCATAGATATGATAGAATATGATAATAATATATATAATAGTATTGTCATATACCATTATATATAATATATTATAATAATAATGGTATATATAATATAATATATACCCAGGAGGGATGGTAGGTTCTAGCCCTGGCCCACCATCCCAGCAGAGCCTCACAAAAAGCCAGACGACCCCCCCACTCCATGAGGACCTCCATCTTCCACATCCAGACTTCCACCTCGTCAGAACTCCACCCAGCAGACCAGCCCATCACAGCCCGGCTCATCGAGATCCAACCTGCAGCAGTCTTTTTAAATCCAGCTCAGGTATGCTGATCCAGAGACTCACAAGCATGGGGCAGAGCTGCTACTGGCTCTCCCTGTGACCAGCCGCTCACAAGGTACCTGGGAGGGATGGCGGGTTCTAGCCCTGGCCCGCCACCCCAGCAGAGCCTCACAACAAGCCAGATGACCCCCCACTCCATGAGGGCCTCTGTCTTCCATATCTGGACTTCTCCTTCGTCAGAACTCCACCCAGCAGACCAGCCTATCACAGCCCAGTTCATCAATAAATGCTGGAGATCAGAGGTGACTATAAGAGTATATCACCCGCACGGCAGAGCCTGGCAAGCTACCCGTGTCGTATTTGATATGCCAAATGCCAGTAACTAATATAGACCTCATTCCCATGACGTGATGGAATGGATTGAGGCTCTTTATGTTCCTGGAGCAAGCAGGTGCCCTTGGGCTCTACTAGCATGACAGGACATATGGAGATGTTACTGGTGCCTGCTTGAGCAAATTGATGATGAACAGGAAGACAGTGATACAGTGATACAGTGATTATTATACGGTATATAACATACAATGGTATATATAATATGATATATATATATATATATATATATATATATATATATATATCTTGAGCTGCTTTTGTTGTTAGATATGATTTCCTGCATCAACCACTTCTCCGCAGTATTTTTGCACAAGAGCTGCTTGGGGTAGTTGGGAGTTGGCCCTGTCAATTAGCATTTGATTAGACCTGGGCTAGGTGAGGTTACCTGGAGATTTACATGTGAGTGCTGGCTTTTCAGACTTTGCAAAGACCTGCCCTTTGTGGTGGCCTTGGGTTTTGGTTCCTTCAGAGAGAGAAAAGCTGCATTTTTTGGGAAGAAGCATCCATCTTGGTGGAAGAGCTCAGCCTGAGCACATGGTCAGAAAAATGTGATCATCAGCCATATGGCTAGGGGTGTAGTAACAGAGTTTGTTTAATTATTGGTAATAAGTAAAAGCCTTTTGAAACTGGGTTGAATTCATGATTTGTCCGTCTGTTGCCGGCCCCTGAAGTAAAAGGGAACTCATTCCCTGACACTGTTGGGAAAACCAACTGATCCCCAAAACAGCTCCACTGCTCCAAAAGTGTGTACAGCCCGTCAACTCACCATATTCTGCACCGCTTACAGTACACTTCCTATCACACAGTGAAAACTGGTAGGGAAGGAAAAAGAATAATTCCTAACCCAATTCCTAAGAGAGTAGCAGGGAGGTTAACTATAAAGATTTACCCTCAGCACAGCAAGAGCACCACAAAACCCAGTGGAGAAGTAGTGTAGAAGTAGTGTAGAAGTCCACCAAGCTCATGAGTGAAAACAGGAACCCAGAAGACTCAACCAGCACCAACCGGCTCAGTAAATCCTCAATGACTTTAGTGAAATCATTGTGAGGATGTTTAATGAACTCAGATAAGCAAACAATGACACAGGCAGTCAGCCTAGCTGAAGAAAGCATGAGTGCTGAAATAAGAAGACTACAAACAGAAATGAAGAGTATGGTAAGTGATAGAAAAAAAACTGAATAGGAGCGCTGAGCAACAGATTAACACAGTTGAGGAAAAGATCAAGGAGCTGTGAGATGTCATGAAGGAAACCACTAGAAAAAGGCTGAATGTATAAAATAGTCTCTGAAAAGAAATAAGCAACATGGCACAGAAGTATGGGATGAGTTCAAGAGGAATAAGCAAAATTAGAATCATTGGAGTCCCTGAAGAACAGGAGGAAAATTCTATGAAGAAACAATGGTTAAATAAATCAGATAAGAATTTTCCAGAATCGAGGCACCAGCTCTGTACAAATAGGCACCCAGATCCAAGAGGCCGGAAGTTCTCCCTGAGAAATCAGACTCAAGTAGGAAAACTCCAAGACACACTGTATTCAAAACTCTACATCAATGAAATACAGAAGAAAATGGAGGGTACAGGACAAAAATTCAATGAATTGAACATGTCACCAACAATACACTTGCCAGCTGGATCATCTTTCAGTTGAGGAATACAGAGCTTCAGAGACAGGCATCAGCTTAGGAAATTCATAGCCTTGAAACCAGTGTTGCAAGAAGCAATAAAGAAGCTGTTTTTAAAAGGCAATATAAACTACTCAGCACTTGGCATGGAGTGTGGCGTTTACTCATGGTGCTTATGGCTGTCACTGACCAGATTACAAAAGGTTTGCTTACTTCTATCCTACTAAGGGATTTTACACATTGTAAGAAAAAAAACTGAGCATTTCATTTATAAGCCTGATCATATTTTATTTCTGCATCAATAGACTTTCATTACAATCCTTTACTTATTATTGCATCATTTAAGCAGTGCCTATTATATGATATTTTAATCAATCAATCAATCAATTAATTAATTAACTGTTCTTTCATTAAAGGACAGTGATTTTAAAAGTTTATATAAAATTTTCTAAAATAAAAGCTAATATTTTCATCCTTAGGCTAAAACATCCTTTTTTATACATCTATAGACCTATTCAGATTCTCCCCTTAAATTTTTCTTAACTCACTTTACTCTTACTAAAATTTACATCTGTACTCTTACTAAAATTTAAATTTTACAAATTTACATTTGACTCAGAGACATGGGGCAGAGCTGCTACTGGCTCTCCCTGTGCCCAGCTGCTCATGAGGCACCCAGGAGGGATGGTGGGTTCTAGCCATGGCCCGCCCCCAGCAGAGCCCTCACAATAAGCCAGACAACCTCCCACTCCATGAGGGCCTCCATTTTCCACATCCGGACTTCCCCCTCGTCAGAATCCCACCCAGCAGACCAGCCTATCACAGCCCGGCTTGCACAGTGGCCGTGCGGTTCATCAATAAATGCTGGATTTTGAGATGGCTAAAAGAGTATGCTACCCGCACGGCAGAGCCTGGCAAGCTACCTGTGTCATATTTGATATGCCAAATACCAGTAACTGTTATAGACCTCATTCCCATGACCTGATGGAATGGTTTGAAACTCTTTATGTTCTTGGAGCAAGCAGGTGTCCTTGGGCTCTACTTGCATGAGACAGGACATAAGGAGATGTTACTGGTACCCGCTCGAGCAAATAGATGATGAACGGAAGACAGTGACAGTGAAATGTAAATTTACTGTTTATTACTATAAATTATAACAAATTTAGATTTACTATTTCATGTAAATCTTAAAATGCATTAGCACCAAAACATTCATATTATTATTTTTTGATTTATACACCTATAAAAACAAGTTAGACTTTTTGAAAAAAATTTTACTTTATTATCATTGATTAACAGTTTTGGGGAATTCTAGGAGTTTAGCTCTATTCATCTATGTGTGTGTGTGTGTGTGTGTGTGTGTGTGTGTGTGTGAGATCCACCTCCCCTCCTCCACAATTAAAAACAGAGAGATCTATACCAAATATGAGATTGAAAAAAATAAAAAAATAAAGAAATATTGTAAGGGAAACAAGAAATGGCCAAAATAATCAGAGATGAAGATTTCATATATAGAACTAAGTTTGCACGGAGGTGTTGGGGAGGGGGTCCTAGTGACCTGGTGGGGAGAAGCAGGCTCTCTGGAGGTATGTGTGGTGTTAGAATGATGTATGTGACAATACCAGCCTAGAACTGAGCATTGAATATAGGCAAAGGGATGTACAAGCTACCTCTAAATGTATGCATTGCAACCATAATGTGTAAGAGAAGGACGAAAGAGAGAGACAGAGTGAGAGAGAGACAGAGTGAGAGAGAGAGAGAGAAAGAAGAGATAAAGAGCCTGCCATAGATGCAGGTTGGGGGAGGGAGGAAATCGGGGGACACTGATGGTGGGAAATGGGCACTGGTGGAGGGATGGGTGCTGGAACACTGTATGACTGAAAAGCAAACATGAACACCTTTGTAACTATATCTCACTTTTTTTTAAACAGAAGTCCTACCTACAGAAACACATTATTTATAAAACTGGGTGATCAAATATTTGTGGATGCTAGAAACTTGAGGCGTTAGTGGTTAGATGACCAAAGGTGATAGGAATTCAACCCCGAACACAGTTAAATAAGCCCAATCTCCACCCTGTAGGGCTAGGAGGTGGGCACCCCCCTCTAAGAGGCTCTAAGAGACTAATCTAGTAAATAAGTTTAAAAAACAAACTTCCTTATTGCTCATCAGTCCTTGTGCCATTGTTATTTTTCCAAATGTGGGATGCAAACTTACCTGGAACAGTTCTTCAATGGGAGATTAAATTATACAAGGATATGGGGGTGACCATTCAGGGTAGGCTCTGACCGATCTGTGTCCTCAGAGCAAATCTGGACACACACACACACACACACACACAAGACCAGCAATGTGTGACATCAAGTTACAGCAAGAAGAGAGGCCGTGGCAGGAACAGAATATGCAGACAGCTTTGGTTATATGTGTGGAGATAGTCTATAGCCACATTATATGTAAACCTGTTTCTTTTATTCAGAGCACTGCCGAAGTCAAAAAGAAAAACTCAGGAGAAACAAGAACACAAGAATCTGCTGCAATATTTTGTAGAGGCTTTAAATGGGGGGGAATTACTTTTTTTCTTTTTGGGTCACACCCAGCGATGCTCAGGGGTTATTCCTGGCTCTGCACTCAGGAATTACTTCTGGTGGTACTCAGGGGACCATATGGGATGCCAGAGATCGAACCCGGGTCAGCCGTGTGCAAAGCAAACCCCCTACCTGCTGTGCTATTGCTCTGGCCAATGGAGGGAATTCTTAATCAAATGAGGCAATTCCAATCTGCACAAAACTGGGGAAGGATCCAGATCTTCTAGGAGATAGCAATTTCACTCAAGACATGGGACATGGTCCCTTCATGAGAAACTGGCCCACGAAAGCAGGTTTATGTCTCAGAAATCCCTTTAATCTTAACTGTACTTCATGCTACAATGAAGTAGTGCTTAGTGATGGGGATCCTGTCTGAGAAGTGCATCTGTTGTTAGGTGATTGTCGAAGAGTATAATTATACAAAGCTAGACTGAGCCTACTACTCACTAGGGCTATCTATAGGAGCCACTGACATTTATGTCATTTGTGCAGTCTGTCATTGACTGAATTTCATTGAGACTCATGACTCTTGCCTCTGAGTCTTAAAGTGAATTCCAAAGTGACCTCAACCCACTTCCTTGGATCCACTTCTCTGCTGTCCCAGAGATGAGAAAAGGAAACAAGTAAAAGGGGTGGAGAGACGGCGCAGGAGGTGAGGCTATGGTGTTGGCAATACTGCTTCAAATTCCCGACACTACATCTGGTCCCCGAGCACACTGGGCCTCATCCTTAAGTACAGAGCCGGGGAGTCTGAGCACTCTTCACCAGATGTGATCCCCAAACCGAATATCCCCTCAAAAATACGTAATAGATGGGAATACTTTGAACGCTACGTTAAAAGGACATTCTGTATGTATCTCACTTTTCTTTCTGAATATACACTGATTTATTCACTGGAATTTTGCATAATGTCAGCTTTTGATTTGCTATAAATCTGAAATTCAAAGCACTCATCATTTACTCTAGATGGTTTACTTGGGAACTGCAGATTTTGGAATTAAGATACTGTATTGGTTCCAGCTCAGGTGGCACCGCCAAGTGGACCACACCAGGCAGGAAGCTGTGCCTCTGGGCGTGCTCCCCTCGGGACGGCACCCCGTGGACTCCTCTGACCCTCATCATCCACATTTATTTTTGCACCTATTTTGAGCCACACCTGTGATGCTCAGGGCTCACCCCCTGCCTGTGATGCTCAGGGCTCACCCCTGCCTGTGATGCTCAGGGCTCACCCCTGCCGTGATGCTCAGGGCTCACCCCTGCCTGTGATGCTCAGGGCTCACCCCCCCCTGCCTGTGATGCTCAGGGCTCACCCCTGCCTGTGATGCTCAGGGCTCACCCTGCCTGTGCACCCAGGAATCGCTCCTGGCGCTGCTCAAGGTAACGTGTGCTGTGTGGATCGAACTGAGATCGAAGGTGTGCAAGACAAGCACCCTGCCCACACTGCTGTCTCTCTGGCCCCTGATTACTCCACACTTTCATTTATTTATTAATTTATCTATTCCACATCCGAACTTCCCTCTTGTCAGAACTCCACGCAGCAGACCAGCCTATCACAGCCACGGCCGCGCGGTTCATCAATAGATGCTGGATTTAGAGATGATTACAAGAGTATGCTATCCACATGGCGAGAGCCTGGCAAGCTACCCGTGGCATATTTGATATGCCAAATATCAGTAACAATTATAGACTTCATTCCCATGACCTGATGGAATGGTTTGAGGCTCTTTATGTTCCTGGAGCAAGCAGATTGGGCTCTACTAGCATGAGACAGGACATATGGAGATGTTACTAGCGCCCACTCGAGGCAGATCAATGATGAACGGGAAGACAGTGATACAGTGATACAGTGATACTGTATTGTTTAACAAAAGAAGTTCCCAAACTAATTCCTGTTTTAGATAAAACTCACTGTGTGCTACCCTGGAAATCAACCTTCTTTAAATGAATAAAGGGATAATAAACTTCCCCCTGCCCCCCACCCACACCGTCTCTTGTAACCAAGCCAACCCCTTTATTTGAAAACACTAATTTATTTAATGAGAAATTGCTTAGGATTCAAGCAGAGCAAAACTGAAAATAACTTGCTATAAGGGCTCAAACCTGACTGGAGGAAGAGATGATCAATCCTCTCACCATAAAGATATGTGAACATTCAATGTCTAAATTGGTGCACCCAAACAGAGAAAATTTATTCAGTTGTAAGTTTCGATGGATTTCTGAGAAGTAGTTGAAAATTAGAAGAAAAAGTTTTGTTGGCCAAGTCCTTTAACATAGAGGAATGGCCATGAGGAAGAAAAAGGAAGTGTCCACTATTTCACAGGAGGTCAGCAGGTCATGTCAACAAACCTCTTGCCATCTGTTTTCTTTTTGTACCCACAGTGACCCCATGAGCATTAAGCTCATTTTCATTTAGTTTAAAATTTCCCAGCTAGAAAAGCTCATGGACTTAGAAAAAAATTATGGACTTGAAAAAGTAAAATTTTATTTGGGGTCTGAGAAACACATAACTGAGACACATTTCAAAGTGTGCCTGTCAGCAGAACAGCTCACTGAGTTCGAAGGAAAGAAAGAAGTCCTACCTTCAGAGCTTTACCCTCTACATGTACACTCAGCTACAGGCAGTGTAGAGGCAGAACCCTTTCAAAGTAGAGCATGCTCCAAATCTCTCTTGTTAAGTGGTGGTTTATCTCTATAAGAAGACGTGTGTCAGGTTCCAATAGCTTATCTGGCTCCCAGCAATGCCTGCAAAAGCTTTTAATCTGAAGTGTTTCTCAGACAGGACTATATCCATCGGTGATCAGTGTTAAACAGATAAATGCTTCTATAGTAGCAGGGGATACCCTTGACTGAGGACCTTGATTCTCCTCATCTACTGCAAGGAAAACACTAGCACATTCTCACCTTGGGCTATCCCAGGAGGAAGAGGGAGTTCCACTCCATGTGAGCACTGCCTTTTCCTGGTCCCCTCCTCTGAAAAATCTACTCCCTCCACCCTCTGCTCCCTGAAAGGATTGGTCAAATCCATCATTTGGAGTGTCCCTCTATTCTCCTCTCAGGACAGGCGCAGCCTTATTTCAGCATTCATTTCCAAAGCATCCCTCTGAGCTCTTGCCTGAAAGTATGAATACCTGGACTTTGAGTTTTGATATATAAACTGGAGGAAGAGAGCGGCATGGAATGCCTTCAAAGGCATCGAAGAAATAGCTAAAAGGACAAAGAACCTCTGGCTTCGGGCACATCTCTTCGACTCCACCATTCTCCCTGCATTAACATACGCCTCAGAGACCTGGGCCCTATGAAAGCAGGATGAGAATGCTATTCAGATCTCCCAGAGAGGAATCGAAAGAGCTATGCTTGGAATATCACGTCTCACTCAAGTGAGTGAAGGAACCGGAGGTCAGACCTCCGTCGCTATTCCAGAATCAGGGATGCTGTCTCGTTTGCCAAGGCATCGAAAATCAGATGGGCTGGACATGTAATGCGATTTGGAGACAACCGCTGGACTAGAGCCGTTACCAACTGGATCCCACGGGATGTCAAAAGATCATGTGGCCACCCACCTACAAGATGGTCAGACTTCCTTGTCAAGACCCTGAAGGAACAGTTTGAGGCTCTTTATATTCCTGAATCAACCAGATGCCATTGGGCTACATTGGCACGTGAAAGGGTCCAATGGAAATGTTACTGGCTCCTGCTCGAGCAAATCGATGAATAACGGGATTCAACTGATTAACATTTAAAATGTCTAATGATGACGGTCTTCTATTATTGAGTGATATATATATATATATATATATTTAATATATATATATATCTCTTTTTTGTTTTTTGGGGGCCATACTCATCGATGCTCAGGGGTTACTCCTGGCTCTGCACTCAGGAATTACTCCTGGTGGTACTCAGAGGACCATATGGGATGCTGGGGATTGGACCCGTGCTGGAGGCATGCAAGGCAAACGCCCTCCCCACTGTGCTATTGCTCTAGCTCCAGATATTATATTCTTAAAACATTTCTACACATGCTTCATTGTTTCTGTATCACCATAGGTATACTGCCTATTGAAATGTTTTCTTAAGTTTTGCCACATTCTTTAATCTTTATTATTATTTTCTTTTAGGGATACACTTGGTGGTGCCAAAAAGTTATGCCTGGCTCTGTATTCAGGAGTCTCTCTATTACTTATGGAAACAAATTACTCATAGGAACAAAGTATAAAGAATGTTAGAATTGCCTGCTTGTCCCCCACAATGACCTCAACTAATTATAGGTACAGTATGGATTAACAAGGCCCAGTAGATCTGAGGACCCTGCACACAATGTTATATCAAATGAGAAAAAACTGCAAAAGAATGTTAGGAAGATAGCCTTGGCTTGAAGTAAAGACCAATTGCATATGACATAGTGGTGTGTGTGTGTGTGTGTGTGTGTGTGTGTGTGTGTGTGTGATATAACTGAATACTTATTGGTTCCAGTCTTTTCCTATAGAATAATAGTCTGGAATGTTCAAATGTTCTTCAACCTTCTTGAA